>JAYRBW010064918.1:0-53621 GCA_036023295.1 Invenusta paracnida | reverse complement strand
ATCTTAAGTTATTTAGCTTAGCTAAGTACCTCATTTATTTGATATTTATAGACAATACTTAGCTAAGCATTTTTACTAAGTATAAAGCGTGAATGTACTTTACCCCCTATTATGAAAACATTAAAATATTAATTCGATACATGATAAAGTAGAAACGAAGTCTCCATAAAGTCTATAATAGAATGTTTTGTAGTTTTAAAATTTGAAATTAAATGTGTCATGTATTTTATGTAAATTTATGAATTAAAGCAAATTAATATCAGTGTATAAAATTATGTCACTCTATTATGAATTTTATAATATATTTTATAATCATATGTAAAATAAACCTCACTGTACTCAAGGTTGAGATATTTAAAATATAGATATGTAGGTATATTGAAGAGGTTAGTTTATATTGTATATTATATTAACATCCACTCTAAGAAGATGAGCAGTTTTTCTATCACATTTTGTACATTTCATAATATACTCGTATAATACTAATGTGTATGGTACATTCTTATATAATTTACTCATTTAACTGTAAAGAAATCTTGTGTACAAGTCATGCATACCTCTTCATTATACAATAAATGCTAATATAATAATTTCTCAATATTTTGCTCATTTTCCACAATGGTACTATGTATTTTTAAAATATATCAAAATAAACAAATAAAAACTTTCATGCACGAAAGTTATACTTTTATAACGAAATTAAAATTAAAGTTGATTTTTTTCGTAAACAGAATTTATTGTAAAGAAGGAATTCCATTTTAAATAAATTTATTAAGAATAAATATACACAAATTTCCTATTGTAAAAATGGAGTGAACAGTTTTTATTTTCTTTAAAACCAGGTAGCTAATGACCTTTTCTTCAGAATGTCTATTTTTATACTTATAACTCTATCTATGTAACACTGTATGGATACTACATATAATGTTTACACATATCTTTAATTATGTAAAGTTTATGTATTTGGATCAAGCTGATGCATAATATATGATCCTCATTCCGTCCGACTTTGGCCAAATTCCTTTAAAGAAACCGTTGACGAATGTAATTAAAAATACAGTAAAAGAATGCTTTATGGATGCCTACATTGAGCTACAAGTTTACCGCAACTGACTAGAATACAATTTATACGAATTCGCAGTTTCAACTGTGATCTAGTCAGGAGGGTGTTTTGTTTAAATGCCGTTGTTGCAAATGTAAATTTCCATCCATCCATCTTGCCATTACCGCATGTCTTCACATAATACACGCCACTAACCAAGTGGTAAAGTCAGCTGACCGCGAAAATAATGATGTCGACAGTAGCCTGATAAGATGTGATTGATTGGGATCTTGGAAAGTGATGAACCAAATAAAAAAATAACATCCTTCTCTTTTTCGGTTGGGCTTCCTTCAAATCCGTCTATTATTAAAAAAACATCATGTGCGGCAACTTTACCAGGAGGTCGCACGTACACGTAACTGTTAGGGTAACAACTCCCCCTCTATGCGCATCGCATAATGAACATAGATCATGCGAATCTGAAGATGGGGAGTATTTCAGAATTAATTCCTCCTCCGTATAGCTCAGCCACCTAAGATTCTTTGAATATATATACGTTTTATGTTTTAATGTTTAGCTACTTAATGGTCTGCATAATATGCAAACTGTATTCAGAGAATACGAAAATTTAAGTACGCGAGGTGCGTACATTTTAGGATAACACTTATACATTTGCTAAAAGTGATATAAATATCAAAATTATTTTATATAATTAACACACTTTATTCCAACATTTAAAATGTATGAAATATAATACTATCTTACGAAAAGATATTATTTTTGTATTAAATTAATTATGCTATAATAAAATAAAGTATTATTTTATGAAATAATTATCTCTTATACATAAACATATTAAATTCAAGTTTAAATTATCATGTCTCATGTCTCATGTATAACTGTAAAATAGGTTTATTATACTAACAGGTGTATATTTTACGAATAAGACATCAAATGACTTTGGCAGTAATAAGTTCTCTTTAACAATTATCTAATGGATCTGTGAGGTAATTGTGAACATTTTTCTGATCTTATAATTTTTTTAGAAAAATCTCTTTAACAAAATAAGTTTGATCGGGAAATGTGAATTATATAAAATCAATGTAAGAAGTTAGAACGTTATAAGAATAAAAGAGTCAAAAAATTGTCTTAGTTGTTTACATGAAATAAATTCAAGAATATTAGGAAATATAACCAACTTTAAGTGCGTAACGATGTTGTGACTTCTGTGCTACAGAACTCTTAAAACAAATATACATATAGTGTCTCGAGGCAAGATCAAAATAACTAAATGATTTTCTAAAAAATTCTCCGGCAAATAATATTTTATAGATAATATATTAAATTAAATAATACGTAATGGCACACTGTGGTTAATAATATAAAATTGATTTATTGTATATATTATAAACATAATATGGTCTACAAGGTGGGTTGCGAAATCGCTTTTGCCGGGATATACTATAACATCTTTATAACATCTCTAATAATATGATCTATTTATGATTAGATATTCTAGAAAATGCAATTTTTCTCAAGCTGCCAATATTATCGATGAAAATATACAAATGAAGAATATAACATTATTAATTACGATTGCTTTATTGTAGGTATAGTGCATTCTAAAAATAATTAATAAAAATTGTCTTAAAAAAGGGAAATAATTTTGCATTGGAAAAATGGATTAGAAAAGTTTTATCAAAAAGAAATAATCGTAATGACAAGTTTATTTAATTTAATTATCTATTTATTCATTATAAATATATAAAGTTGCATTTAACCGTTAATAATAATAATAAATTATCCTGTATTTTTTATAAATGGAAAATTATTTAAAACCATTTTTGATCAACAACTTCTATTGAAATGAAAACTTCCAAAATTACCTTTTCTTTGAAAGTAAATGAAATACTACTTTCCTCAGTATAATATTTTCACAATGTTTTTTTCTACGAATTATTAATTACATCCATATCTACACAATATTTATATCTTATTTTAAGGTATAAATCAAAATAAATATTTAAAATCAAATAATAGTATTAATTTAGTAAAACATTCCATAAAAGTATATTACATCCTCATCTTCAGAAAAGGGTAGCTATCTTCTTCAGGTCTAGAATATACATAATAAGTATTTAATCTTATATACTGAATAATAACCATTTATACATTATGTCATCCACTTACTGATTAAATTTAAAATTTTGATCTATGAAACAACAATATAAAATTGTGCTAATTAGGAATATTTTCCTTAATAAGAATATGGTTGGTATTCATATGTAGCGTAGAAATATTAAAGCGATATCTTACATAGAAGACATTAAAAAATAATATAAACTTTATAATAATGCTGAACTTAAATAATATACAGCTTCTAATATGGGTATAGATTATCTTTCAGTCCTTTTAATTTGGGTATACACATAAGAATATTGATATGTCAGCTAAATTTCGAGTGATTTCTCATTAATAGGTAAATGGATTTAGCGACACAGTAAATTAAACTTTATGTCACTATTCCGACAAATCTAAAAGCTTATTGCGTGTTAATTCGGTTACTCTAATAAACTCGATATTTATAGGCATCATTCCTGATGGCTTTCAGTTTTATTTATAAAGAACACCGCTCACATTACTAAGTCGAAGTAAATTAGAAAATCCTACATTTAATGTATTATTTCGACTGCGACTTTAACTGTATGGAAATTATAGTCCTTAAATTGACAACATCGCACTATTACTTTCAAAATTTTAATAATTAGAAATTATAACAAATCAATTAAAACTTTTACAGGGCAAAATTTACTTGATATTTTAAGAATATAAATTTTAAAACAAAACTTTAAACAATATTTTTTGCTATAGAAAATAGAATACGACTAACAATCTTATGTTACAAAAAATAACGTGCATAAAATGATATATATGTGTATGTATATGTATATTTGTGCATGTACATAAGTGTATTAATTGGTTTGTTGAAAATATATATTTTTGTATATAAAAGTTAAACTAAATGATTTAAATAATCTAAAAATAATTCAATCTAACAATAACTATTATGCAAAGTTTACATTAATAAGCCATTCTGACTTATTTTAATTATGATCTGTAGCAAAATTAACAATGTTACTAAATCTAGTATTTTCTGTAACCATTTTAAACTTTTATATATTTCTCAAAACAGAAAATGTTTGATGATTTCTCAAAATATGTAATCACAATGACTCCTTTACGTAGAAAATTCTTTTGCAAATTAGAAAATTTTTAGTCAATATACACGTAGTTATTTTAACAGAAACATAATATACATATAGCTATATTAATTGCAAAGAAAAATCCACAAGCAATTTCGTTAATGTTAATTTTGGATTAACCTCATTCATGTATCATCTATTAATAACATAAAAATTAATCTACATTGTTTAAGCTTATAGACTAAAAATGCTTGAAATAAAAATAGAAACAATTTTTTCAATCAGTTCATTAGATGTCTTATTATATTCTACAAAAACATTGTCATTCTCTATCTGCGGACCTGTTTCTGCTGCCCCAAGATATTCGAGGATATTAAGAAATTGCAAAAAACTTTCACTTGTTTTGTGTTTTATCTGAAATGAATTCGTGGTCAAATCAATGCGAGACCTTGTTGTACATAAGAGGGAAGGACAATGCAACATTTTAAATCCACCAAATTGATTAGTGAAAGTGTTTCTAAGCCTTGTAATTTTGCCCAGAGCATGGTCAGTTTGAGAAGCAAAACTCTTAGTAAGATATTTTTGTGCGCATGCTATCCCACACGAGTATATACATACATGTAATTGTTCTTTCCAAAACGAAGATACGTTTATACATAGATTGCACTAATTGAACCATTGATTTACAGAGTAAGTTTGTTGAGTATAGAGAATGGCAAGTGTTGCATAAATTGTGGGAATTGATTTCATTTATTTGAGGTGTCCAGAGGCACATTTTCTATGTTTACCGAAATTTATAGTGGAGTGAATTATATAAGCTGTGTCATTATAGCATATATAATGATAATCACTCAAAACACATACAAAATGAAATTTCTTTTTTTAATTCTTACAAATGTTAAGCTACATCATAAACTATATATGTATGTACATGGACGTTATGGTATTAATATGGTTACGAAAGTGCAACACAATCTCACATTATAGTCGACTCATTCTTATTCTATTTCTACTCCAATTCAAATAAATATATTCGCCTGATATTTACTATATATATTGACATGTGTTTTTGGTACAACTTTGAAACATTTCCAACAAATACTAAAACATTATTTTAGCAATATATAAATACTTTTATTAATGCTATCGTTTTAATTATGCGTTTATTTAATGTTTTTAAAATATATATTTTATTGTTGCTGGAATGGATTGCAAGATAGCACGCCAAGAGCAGTTGCGAATACGTTAATGTTGGCTTTAGATTTTCTAGAAGATTGGAAAAGAGCAAAGTCAACCCTTCCTTTCCTTTTAAGGGAAGCTATCATTGCTCTTGTTTGTATCATTAACACATGTTAACCATTTTTTCTTTGTGTTTTTAAAAACAATTCGAATAAAAAAATTAATTATGTTGGCTGTCTATATGTCGAATACGATTTTATTTCTATAGTGATTGCTATATATGAAATATAGAACTATTTAAATATGGGGATAACATATGTATTTGTAAACAGTTTGGATGTAGCTTCATATTTTTTTATAGATTTTGTCAAATACTAAAAGAGTTAAAAATACAGTTAATAATTTTGACCATATCATTTAATCATTTGATCATAACCATTTAATCATACATATAATAATAATCTTCAATTCCTTATTGGAACATTTGAGATCTATTTTATATTTTATTTGCATAACGACACTTTCTTTAAAACTATTCACGTAAATTCTTGCAACCATGAGCAGATTTGTACAAGATAAACACATTTGTTCCAGAAATAACCCAGGCAAGCATTTTCAAGAATATGATAACAGCGTCTTGAAGGGTTTTGCCCCCCACCGCCCGTGTTATTTATCCTCAATGCGTTATTTACACTCTATTGATGATAATGAATATATGGAATTCCAGTCCAAGAAACAATAAAAGCGATCACGGGCACTTAACTATGAAATGCAATCAAATATTCATTACTTGATCTCTCTCCTTCACACAATTTTACAACAGGGAACCAGTCTAGTCATCGACGATCATCAATGAGAAGAGAATTCAAAACTGAGAAGAAGGCAAAATGAACAACACTATCAGTACTGAGGAGATGTTCCGAAACTTATTATCAGCTCTTAAAGAATACCTCAAGAGGTCGGGAATTGTCCAAACACGCTATATGTTTATTTATATTCTCTCCCCACTTTGTGCATTATTAATTAGTGTTATTTGTGCCACCTCAATCGTGTTGTAAGCAATCTCCGGGGATCTACCGACTATTGTACATACCTTCATTTCTTTTGAGATGAAATATACCTACCTTTCCTTTGGAATGCGGTAGGTATCCTAGAATGTTCTCTACTTATATACTTAAACTTCAGAAAGCTTACTTTCTAGATGTAACGCGTCATGTTTTCAAACCTCAGGGAGAGAAGTGAGTCTACCCCTCCCCATTAAAATCTTGACGGGTGATATAATCGTCCAAGTTTTAACGACTTCAGTGCAACTTTTGAAAAATAAATATCATATGGTTTGAACATAAATTTATTTGTGGAAAATAATTTGAGTAGTTATACAATATACAATGAGTGGGGAAAGATATTTGGATCGCTAAGGAAAACTTGTTTTGCTCAATGTTTAATCTTGATCTTTCTAAATATTAGAATAATATTATAGTTCAGGCGGTCTATCAAGGCGGGTACATACATACTTTATTGCATTCATGGTCTTACTTATGAACCTAATAACTTTAATGGAAAAATTATCTAAATAAATCAACAAATAAATGAATCTATAAATAAATAATCATATCTAAATAAATCAACAAATAAATGAATCTACAAATAAATGAATCTATAAATAAATAATTAATCCATTAAATTATCGGATGAAAGTACCGATATTACTTGAAATAGAATTGATATATTTATTACTTCAATCATTAAATATACTTTTTTCATGAGTAAATTTAAAGTTTAAAGTAATACAGATATCAATTCTTTTTAAAGTATTACCGATATACTTTTATCCAATAATTGAAAGAAAATATGGCTTTTGTATAGAAACAACGCTTATAAATTATAATTCATATGAGTATAATGATCTTATATTGCATGCATATATTATGTTATTATAAATTATATATATATATTATCTTTTATCTTTTATATTGATATTATATATTATATATTTTATAATTACGATTATGCTACATAGCCTTAAATTTTAAAATTTATATGCTTCATTAATCGTATATGTGTATATTAAGTTAACATAAATGGCAACGTTCAACTGTAAACTAAAATATACATTCATAATAAAGGTATATTTATGTATTATTGCTATATCATATCGTTTTGAATTTTCTATGTAGTAATGGTAATTTTTATTTAGGCTTTATACTAAACAGTATATTTTTTTAACATATAATTATGATAAATATAAAACACTTTTATGTGTAGTTAGAAAGACGTGTGAGACTATTAAACCTGATGGTCCTGAGCGATTTTTTTATAATAGCGTGTATTTTATTAAAGGGAATTATAAATATTTACGAGGATTACTAAGCTCCGATATAGATGCTACGATCAAAAGTTGGATCCCTATAGGATCCAGAATAAGGTCAAGTGTGTCGGTCAGAAGTAAGTATTGAAAGATAAAAGGAACGGCATAGAAGATATCAGACCCAAAATTATCGATTGAGGATCAAACTCCGGTTTTCTCATATTTCAGCCAAACGTAATACCCTCTACACTACTACAAAGTATGAAAA
Source organism: Invenusta paracnida (assembly GCA_036023295.1). Classification (NCBI taxonomy): domain Eukaryota; kingdom Metazoa; phylum Platyhelminthes; order Proseriata; family Coelogynoporidae; genus Invenusta; species Invenusta paracnida. Next base: position 45,621 of record JAYRBW010064918.1, on the reverse strand, counting down.
CATGTGTGTAAAAGATTATGTACAAAACGAATCAATAATATTCCTTACAGTTTAGGATGACTGGACCGACGGCGGAACACCTTTACCCGGCCATTGACCAGTCCCTCGAAGACGCCCTGTGGCCCACGAGGATGTATTTTGACTCCGCCAACGTACCAAGTGAGTTGAGCTCCGGGTTTCCCCCCCCTGGCGAGACACTCGAGGAAAAGGGGGGCTCTTTCATCCACAACTGCATGTACAGTGGGGGACACGGGAGCTCGGGCACCGGTTGTGAGGACTTGGTAGAGAGAGGGGGGCTGCGATGGAACTGGAAAAGTGGAAAGGGATGAGTCAATACTTAGCCAGTGGGTAACGAATCATTTCTGTTTTACGAATACACAAATGCTATATAATTATATATATGCTCATACATTCTGTATGGTGGTTCTATTCTGATTACATATATTTGTAGAGAATAAATTACTATTTTTTAAAGGGCTGATAATTACAATTATTTATTACTTCGAATTAATCATATATATATATTTTTATTTATAATTATAATAGAAATTATTTTCCACGAATTTTTTAAATTGATGAATAAAGCATAGTGCTTACGAGATAAATAGTGTGCTTTGCTAGTGCTGACCACATCATGTTTAATATCTGAAACAATAGATGGATTAACTAATTGAATATTTGAAAACTAGCAATTATAGAAACATCGTGTAAAAATGTTTACCTTAATATCTTACTTATTGCATATACAATTATGCTTTGAAATATAAATTAGTTGTTTAGTTATGTAGGTTTTTAAACTAAACATCAGACTAGACTATGCATAAATAACTGTATATAGGTATACGATTATTTATTGCAATAGGTGATTGTCTGTAATTTCTATGAAGTAATCAATAGTAAGTTTCAATTGCAACCCAATAAACTTAAAAAAATTATATTGTTACTTTAGTAGCTTTCTTTGCATTAATTCCATTTAGCCAGGTACCATATGAGTTATTCATTGATATAAAATGATATATAAATTTAACTTCACATTACTATTGGTGATTGGTGCTATATGACAAAACCAGGTAATCACTTTAATTATCTTACTTTATTTTTAATGAGTTCTACTCTAGCACGGGGTTTTTAGTTTGCGATATAAACCATCTATTTCTACATTATTCGATTTTGCATATTTGAAACGCACAAAACCTACACACGAAATGACGTATTGCTACATTTCATTATGGGGAGGTTGTACCTCAAAATGTTTCCCAGTCTTTGATACAATTACAAAAGTCTAACATTTCTCATAAAGTTTAATTTCCTATATTATGGGCAGCATTCCACAAGCCCATACGCTCACACGCAGAAGATATATACCTACTTACAGAAATGCAAAAACGGAAATAATAAAAAAGTAGGTATGTACAATCATTTATTTTTAAGATATTTATATATATGTACGTAAATAAGACATTTTCTATATAATAAAATTGTGCTGATTTGAATCTGGTTAATGCCACTCTAGCATTGTTTGGATTTTTCACAAAACGTGTTTAAAGTCAGACATTATCGAAAAGAAAAATTTTATTGAAAAACAAAATAATATTAAATCTGTTTTTCTTTTCGATAATGGCGGACTTTAAACGCGTTTTTGAAAAATAATTAAAGGTTCTACAGTGGCATCAACCGAATTCTCGGAATCAACACAATTTTATAATCCAAAAATGAAAAAAAAACGTTTGGGTCATAAAAAATCATTAAAAAAACATAGATCACCCTTAAAATCGTGGTTTGACTGCCGGACTAATAGATATTCCGTATTTTGGTCAAGATAACTGCTATAATGCATATTTTATTCAAGCCTCTACAAATGTGTTAGACTTAGAACGTCTGTTTGGATCACACATTTAAAAGAATCACTAAAATAACTTCCATTCTAAAAATTAAAATAAAAAACTGCGACTATCTATTAGATTACACAATAATAGGATTCCGTAGAGTTTTGTACTTCTTTTAAATCCATACATTTTAATTTTTTGGAATATATCTCATATTAAAAATTTAAAGGATTGCACTAAAAACTCTTAATAATTTAGACAGTTTATGACACAAATGGTTTTCATTTATTGTACTGAAATAAATACTAGGAGTCCACTTACTAAGAACGGTGACCCGTGCTTTCTCACTGAGAACGGATTGTCCCTTGACAAGACTCTGACAATGGAACTGTGCGTCATCACTCAGATCGACATTGGAGATTTGGAGGTCGTATTCACCTAATTCAGGGATATTGGGTCAAACATGATGAAAAGGAAATGAAACTATAGCTGTTTTATGAGAAATATACAGATGAAATAAGTAAATTTGGCTATCTTTAGTTTTCCTCGTATCAGTTATCTTTTATCAGTTAAGTATTTTGTAAAAATGTATTGAATGACTACATTTGTATTTGTATCCAGCTTATTCTCTAATGTTTGTTAAAATCAATTATAAAAGGTTTTGTTTTATATGTGATTAAATTATTTTTAAATTTTGATATGCTATAAGTTATAACAAATATTTATTCAATATTGACCTCACACTAATCAACGTATACATATATTATGTCAAGTATGCCTTAATTCAATAAAACTAAAAAACTATTCTATAACAATTATTTTTGAACACCATTCAATAATTAAAATAAATAACTATTTTGCTTAAAATATATTCATTTATTTTCTATATATAATAAATAATAATGGATATGTACATATAAATTTATTCGGATTTAAATACTTTTTAAGAATATTCACTAAATTACTGAAAAATTATTGTAATAAAATCAGAGTTGTTGGCAAATATATATATATATACGATGCGGGAAAAAAGTACTGATTACTTTTTTGAAAATGAAAGAAAGAAAAACCACTCGTATAAGGTAAAATAAGTTTAATAAAAAACCCATTTATTAAATTTATTTTACCTTACGAGTGGTTTTTCTTTCTTTCATATAATATACAATACATGTATGTATGTATGTGTAATCTGTAGGTATATCATAGATCAACTCCAACGATAATTGGATTTATGAAACATTTTGAAAAGATTTTAATATATGATTTTCATCAATTGAATAGGAAATCATTTATGAATAGGTAAAATATGTTTTAGGGTACTTTTTACATCAATACTTTTACAATATACATACAATATTCAGGGTAATGTAAATCACAAAATTTTCAAGCATAGACTATCTAAAATTTAGAAAAAGTGTATATACTTTCTATATATGATAGCATTTTAGAAAGATTGATGTTTTAAATTTATATTTAGGAAACTAAAAGTACCAATAGGACATTGTTAAGACTATCACTTAATCATTTTATCTACATAGGTATCACATTAAAAGAAAATATAATTTTAACATAAATCATACGCATATCTAGTGCACATGTTTTACATTTACCCGTTAAAAATAAGAAATATGTCCCTTAACATTTTACCAAAGTATAACTATAGAGAAGGAATGTAGTATTAATGAAGCATAAATAAGTGTAAAAATTAAAAATGTGTAGTCATTTCTAAAATGTGAACTATGATTGACACCTTTGGATTATTTGGTATATATTTTTTAAATTATTTAAAAGTTAGCAGACATTTTCTAAATCTGGTAAATTTATGAAATAGATTTTGAAATAAAGTAAAGCACATCTTAAGCAAACTTGTATGTTCATGTAGCACAATTTATATATTTTATTATTAATAGTCAATCAGATGTAATACATTGTCAAATTATTATTATTATTTATTAACTTATGTTAAGAAACTCAGAAGTTATTAATTATATATACGTTATTTTGAATTAAATGTTTTTAAGTGCAGAATTATGAACTTTTATGTATACTTACATCCAATATTGCCATAACAATTTAATATTTTGAAAATATGAAAACTCAACAACGTATATAAGGTTCCATTAACTAAGATTAAGAAGAGCCAGAGGGTAAATTCATTAGACAAAGTGGAGATTCAATAATTAAGAATATTAGAAGAAAACTGAATATTTGAGAAGAGAGGTTATCCATTAGGTTTCTGATAAAATAAAATCGGGAAAATTGTTCTTCAGTTATAGTTATAGTTATTAAAATATGTTTTATTTGTAATTATAATCAGTTTTTTTATAATCTTGATAAAATCAACAATGATCTAAATAAGTTTGTTGCGCTAACCGATCAAATTTTGTTTAACAAATAAATGGTTCAATTTCAATTAATCAGCGAACACATTCTCAGAGCTTTATGTAACATGTTACAATATGCATATTATAATAATGATAATAATACATAAAACGTAATAACACATACAATAATATTGAATCTGAATGAGATATTTTCTTAAATTCAATCTCTAAATTCTTTGATCTTGCTATATTTGCTATATTCAAATTATTGTAAGCAATAACGCTTTATAATTAATTTTAAATAGGTATTAAGTTAACAGATTAAATAGGGGGTTTATCTACTGTCCTTGACAAGTGAAGAGTGGTTTTATTATAACGACTGATATCTTTGTATAAGATGCGATTGCGTAACTTTTATTTAATTTGTTTGCCTTGTAAAATAAATAGATTACACATATGATTTTATATTACAATTTTTAATATTATTATTATTATTATATTAAAATTATTGTTTGTAATTTACTTATATATATATAAAAACATTAGGTTTAAACATTATTTAACTTTCATGCGATGTTTTCATATTTAAACAAAAAAATGTAAAACATTTATTTGTATGTAGATAAGAGAAAGGAGTTGGCCACGTATCTGGATTATTAATATATATTAATATACTCTTGCCTCTACTATAATATTTATTTCTTGCATTCACTTATTACTTGTGTTACTCTTGGTAAAGGTGCCTTGCTCCGAAACGTCGAATTTTATAAACAAATATAGTATCTGAGAACATTTAACATTTGTTTTTTGCTTATTTTATTAATCTATATATTTATATGTAGCTGATATTAACAAGTTTTTTAGATAAAATTAGTGCTTCCATATAAAATAGAAAAATTAGTTTAATTAAATTTAATTAAATTTTTGAAAATTACAAATATTTTAACTAGCAGTTTTGAATATATAAATATATATAAAACACTATTATTTTTTTTCTTATTCAAATCATATAATAATGTTTACAAAAGAAGAAGCGTAATTGAGTATATAGTAACATTTCTAAAAATATATAATAGACTATAGGGTTGTTTTATATATATTTATATTTATATATTCTGTCTTTTTATTTTCTTATTTGCTAAAAATTTATATCGTCTAAATAAAATGATCTAATAAACATATAAATACCTTCCATGCACACCAAGTAAATATAATATTATTTATTAATGAAGGTCATAGATTAATATTTATCACAATTTAAAGGATAGATGTGTTAGTACCTTTATACTAAATAGACAGATATATAGTAACATATTAAAATTTAATTTATATCTCGAAATATAGATTTCAAACATGACATGCAAGATGTGAACGCATTTACTGAATTATATAAGAATGCCTACACATAAAAGCAAGCATGAGCACTATTATGAGAACTAATCAATTGTGTAGACGATATTATTTAAAACGCACCCTATTACTAATTTAACATCTAATTACTGTAATCAGGTACTTCATCGATTAAATTATTTTGGGTAAATTATTCACTTCTTGCTGATATTTGATACAGGTAGCCAAGCTTCTATATTTTCTTTTGGCAATATAAATCACGTCTCTTGAAATATTCGAAGCAGAAATTCTGATTATGTATGTTAGTGTGCGAATGTATAATGCCTATTTATCTCATTCTATTTACATCTTCAATTCACTTCGTTTACTTGTAAAGCTCAAATATCCTATATGTATTTACTTAAAAGGAACTAATAGTAGTAATGGTAGCTTTTCAAAAGATTTAAAATTCTTGCGAATAATTTTCTTTCACACTATTTGAAATTAAATCTCAATGAGAAAGTTAGATCTTAAATGATGTAGATATTTAATTAGCAAAAAATACTTAAAATACATCCTTGCTTTATGTTTTTAATATCATTATTAGTTAACACGTTTTCTTCGGATTCTTCTTTGTAATTTTGCGAAATACACTCAGTCGTATGCAATTTGTATATACAAGTTTTATATAAGGGATACTCAGCTTGTAACATAATCGAACTATACATGATCATTACCAAACCGGAATATTATCTTTATGTTTATATTGATTAACTAAATTGCTGGTTGACAAACTAAATTAACCTCATCGACGCTTATACGTCTATAAGGCCTCACACCGTGAGACAAACTGTAAAACAATTTATACGTGAATTTAATTTTGTCAAATATATAGATATATACTATTCACAGTCTGAGATAATTAAAATAAGAAAATTATAATTAATAGCGCAATGTGTTGAGAAAGTTGTTTTTAATTAATTTCACTTTTTACAAAGTTCAGAAGTGTAAATTCAAGTTTTGTTTACTCGGACGTTCACCCCGCGTTCATACAAAATTTAAAAAAAATATTGCCTGGCTTTTCCATGTGTATTTATGCAACAAAAATGAATATTTGGGTTATAGATGTGGAGATCTCAAATATACAGGTGTATATAAATGAGGCAGATAAAGGTATGTTAGATCTATATTCACTTCACCAAGTCCCTGGAGTATTGATTTCAAGTCAAAGAATGCACTCCAAAACGTCGAATTTGAGAAAAAAGCTATAACAAGAGGACATTATAAAACGGGGAATAGGGTGAAGTAATGTACGGCGCACTTGTTTTACCTATAGTATACTCCAGTCTGTATAAGACAAGCTTCTCTGGTGCAATGCAATACAAGTACCTTAGGAGAGTAAGTACTCTATGTGGGTACAGCTCTCTGAATCAAGTAAGAAATAACTGGACATTTAGCAAACGAGGAAGTTTCACCCTCAAATTCTATCATTCGCTTCAGTGGGCAAAGCGAGGCATAAGCCTCTCGTCTTCGTTGCTCTAAACGCCACCGTTGTTCCGAATAGCAAGCGGGCTGAGGCTGTAGAATTATATTATAGATAAAGCAGGTTGGCAACCAAACAACAGTTCAAGATAGAAAGCATTCTATAATATTCTGAAACAGATATATTGTTGTAGGAGGTATTATATAAGTTTGTAAATCGACAAGGCATGTCCGAACATCTTATGTTCTCCTTGGTTGATCGGGTTCTCTTCTCCATCTCCATCTCCATGCGACTCCAAATGAATGCATTTCTCTATTATTCCAGAGATTCTGTGCAGTCATGCGAGACGAAAGCAACCGGAGAAACTCCCTCCTCTAGAGAGGGATCCGATTGTCTTAAAAGAAGTTTCTTGCTTGACTATATTTATAAAATATGTATGTGTATGTGTGTTACAGGAATGATTTTTGTAAATCATGAGAGGTAGAAAGGCGGAGAGGAGTGGAACCCTGATTTTCAAACACTTCCCAGGATGCTGCAAAAATTGACAGTAAAAGGCGGTTTTTCAAACACTTGATTGCCCATAAAGTAATTTCAATTTTTGCACTTGACTGCTTCGCCCAATAGAGGAGGGGATTTTAATCTTGCCAAAGCATCGAAGCAATAACTTCGAATGTTTCAGGCATTGCCATTTTACTTTTGCGAAATTTTCACATCTTGAAACTTTGTCCAAAGCTCGCATGATAATTTATTTTAACGAATAGAGATATGTGGTTATAGTATTAAGCTAACATTTCTGTCTAAATTATTCATCTATCTTGGAAAGAATCATGTCTTAGAAATTCGACCTAGATGTAAAGGAGTTTTTTTGTTTGGATCCTTCACACTCACAAATCATCCTTTATTCTTTTCCAGTTTTAAAAGGAGTACAATATTTAGAGTTTAAAAATTGAGAAGAAACAAGAAACAGGAGACAACTTTTATTGACAAAAGTCGACTAATTCCTTAAAATCTCAATTTCGATGGGCGGAAGAAGAATGCGATATAACTCAAAAGTTAGTTTGCACAGCGCTTGGCTGTGCTAGCAGGCAGAAGTCAAAAGTGGATTTAGATAGAAAGCGAGAGAAAATAGTTTTCCTGTTATGTGTTGACAGTGTCGGGAAAACAGATCCAAAAGTTTTTAATCTTTCATTTATTGTGAAAGAAATTTCCGATTTCCGAGTATAAAGATTGTATGCTGCTTACTTCCTTGACTATCCAAATTATAGAAACGTACAATAATTTTTATAATAAAGTAACAGTTATATATTTTATCCATCGATTCGATTTACATATATAAATTAACAATGAACAATTCATTATACATCGAAAACTTGATATTTTTTAAATTAATACCTACTATAATGAAATCTTAATTGATAGTAGTTAATATTGAAATATTTAACACATATACATTTGTACATTTATCAGTTAACTACATATATTTTACCCGACATATATCTTAACTGACATTCTATCCTATAATATATCAAACAATATAAATACAAACAAAATAAATGCTTCATGTATTGAGACATTCAACTATGTATAGGTATAACTAGAATGTGAAGTTCAAGATTAAATATGTATAGAATGAAATATATTTATAAAGTTTGATTGATATATGCAGCTAGGAGAATAACAAATAAACTTTAATTTGCACTCATCAACACAGTTATTTGTTTGGATATATTAATGTTTAGTCTAATTAATTAATAAACCGTTTTGCAAGATGTTTTAAAATGCCCAATATAATAAATAAGAAAAACCAATTCACATTTTGTTTTATAAATTTATTGAATAAAATAGGACTGAGCTTTTGATGTACCAGTACATCATAATAATGTTCAAAAGGATTAAAAATAAAAAATAAAATACTTATATACAGAGAGATGAGCGTTAATACAAAAGTTGTGCATAGACATTAAAACTAATAAATAAATATACAATTAAAGCGTGAGTGAAGATAATTTGAATGTAATTAATGACATTTGGTTATATACTCCAATTAACATTAAAAAATCCAACGTTTAAATTGAGAGAGTAATCTTTATGGTGATTAATAAACGCAGCTTCATTGATTTTAATTCATCTTCCCTTTTATATAATTGTAGTAATCTTAGTTAGACGTGTTCTTGAAGGAGCGTTTATTAACATTAGAAAGATATATAAATGTAACACAGTACATATTGCTAAACAGTGCAGCACATGTTTCAACTACATTTAAATTTCTATACAGCCGGAATACCGACACAATTGTAAATTTTATATCCGGGCTTAAAGAGTTAATTACCATAAAGACAATTCTCAATTTAAACGCTGGATTTTTAAAATGTTAATGGCGGTATAGTCAAATGTCTAATTAGTTCTATTTAAATGATCTTCTCACTCCTTTGTATATTTAGTTTTTAGTTTTTCATCAACGCTCATCTCTCTGTATATAAGTCTTTTATTTTTGATTTTTCATCCGTTTGATCATGATTATGATGTAAAAATACATCGAAAGCTCCTATTTGATCTAATATATATTTTTTAATTTTTCATGTGGTTTTTTATTTGTTTCATTACAGTAAAAATACAGCTGCTCTCTATATTCAACATACTATAATATTTCAAATGTGCTATTCGAATGCATTTTTATTATAACTATTCAAATGAAATATTAATTTGATGATATACATAATATGTGTATGTATATATACATCATATATATCATATATATCATATATATCATATATATCATGTACATTATCTAGGTATTTACAGATCGCTCAAACATTTAAAATCATCTCAAGTAAATGAAAAAATGACTTTTAATAGTATTGATTAATGCACAATAACGATTAAAATATTTCGAAAATTAAACATTAAAAATAGTAATATTTTAATTTTGAAGGTGTTCTTAATACAGGTGGAACCTGATCAAGGAAACAAAAAATACATTCTTATGCAATCTAAATTTTTCTTGGATTTTTTCGCATCTTCGTTATAAATATTTTGGTTCTCTTTTTAACTCACCTGCCATAAGATTGTGAATGAGGTCGTAACGAGTGATATTTGCATTCCTTCTAGAAGCATAGGCTCTGATATCAGCTCTCGTGTTCCCAATACCAAAGTTGTTCTTCACCCATGACACGGACATACCATCAACTACCTCCACTCGACATTGGAGTCGAACAGTGGAGTTTAAAGTTGCAGTCTGGCTTTCTGGACTGATCAGGATGTTTGCTTGTGACGATCCGCTTACAACAGAAACTGATGGAGAGAGGAGAAGGGTTATTGAAGTATTACAATTTTTAATGTATCGTGGTCATTCAGCAATTCTAACAATTCCATTGGTAATCATTATATTTTGCAGAATTTATTAGCTGAATAAAAAAATTACAAAATGAATAAGTTATAAATTGAAATAACCAAAAGTATCTAAGAAACTTTGATCACTTAAATTCAAGAATTTTAAATATCAAAATGCTGAAACAGGACAAATTAATCATTTGAGAATAAGATAAAAGTTAGTGTTTTAAACTTTAATAGATATTTCACAAATACATTATTATACGCATAGATAAAATATATTTAAAAAGCAATACAATTATTCAATACAAATGAAATCTATAGGATTTAAGAGCAATTTAGAAGATTTCTTGATGAAACATAAAATGACCGAATGATATATTTAATAAACCTTAACTTGTGTGAGAAAAACCTTATCATTTCAAACATTTCAACCTTGTAATTTCTAAATTATATTAAAGTTTTAAAAACACCAAGGCACAAGCAAATATGTCTTTCTCTGTGCTTAGGATAATGTTTTCTATAAAACATCTCAAGAAACAGAGAAAAAATAATAAGAAATGAGAAAGTAAAACAGAAAAAGAGAGGCAAAGAGAGAATCAAAAATACGACAGTGAACAGAAAAATGTAAGTACAATTTTAAAAGTATTCAATTAAAAAAAGTACATTTTGAATTATGTCTTATATTATTATGACTTATTTAACATTTTTTAATTATTTCTAAAATCATTTGTAACATTATGTTACCTTTTTAATATATTACGAGCTCCCTTTTAAATTACCAACTAACCGCTTGCACATTTTGCTCTATGACTTCCATTCATTCTATTTACAATCTTCTATATTCATTATTAATAATCGGAACATGCTTCAACTGTCTATACAAACACCCAATGTATAGCATTGATAGGTACTACTATAAACACCTCAACGGATATTGTTGTACAATTTCTTAATAGCTCATTTAAGCATATTCCTTTTCCGTTTATTCCCTTTCGTGTCAATCCTATTATATTCATTTGACTCTCAACTTTTAAACAAAAATTGCTGACTGTTTCGAGGAGAAAACGTCGTCAGCAGGTCTAGTTCCCAGCTCTCAATTGGTGTCTTCTATTCTTGCAGGCAGTACCCCCATTGTTTGATGATTTTTCACCTTTAAATATGAACCTTTTACCAAAGCATGAACACACACATATAACACATTGTGTGATATACTATACCTTACAGGCAATTCCTATTCTTATGTAATACATATATATATATGTGCCTGCAGCATAGAATCATATTTGGAATAAATAGAGCACGAACAAAATTCACGCGGCAAGACTTCAACTAGCTCAAAATAGGATTATTATATATTCAAGAATATATAGAGTTCAGAAGACGAAGATTACATCTTTAATAGAGAATTTGATATGTATAGGTAGTATATGTACATTCAACGTATATTCTGCCTTTGGGGCAACATGTCATGGCCGATACACTGTTGAGTATCGCTTCATTAATCCAATATTTGATCCCGGTGTCGACCGCTGTCCATGACTGGGTCAAACAACAAGCAAAGGGCAACTTCTGGGAGGGGAAAGTGAGTGTGACTCATAATGCACCAGTAAAATAGATGATTTTGTCAGAGGGGTAGCGGGGGAGTTAGCAAGCTGACGAAAACACACTAATTTATTTAAGGAATTTTGCAGTGATTCCCTTATTTTATGTCTCAAACACAAGGGTTGCGAACTCTCTGCCACCCAACTTCTTAGGAAATACTAGCCGAGATAAATAAAATCTGAGCGAGTGGCGATATGAAAGGGGTCGCATTTTGTCGGTGGAACACTCGAGTTTATTGTTTTTTTTGTGTCTTTATGTTCAGCACATATGTGGAGTGCTTATCAACAGAATAGCAACGAGTGTGCTGGATACGCCTGAACTCTTTCTGGCTCGATTTTTATGTATATTCGATGAGTGGTGAGAGTTTCGAATAACTTATAATGAGAAATCTAATATATGTAAAATAGAAAGTTATATATGTAGGTGATTTCCATTTATATATTATGTTTTATAAAAATAAAAAGTATTTTACATTTTTGAAATATGGTTAAAAATGTTCCAATAATCAGTAGTGTTCATGTTTGAAGTACACTAATTAGGAATAATTCACAGGAATATAGCTATATTATTTTTATGAACGCAGTCATTGTATATATAACACTTAAAACATTTATTTTTTAAATTAAAGTTAAAACAAGTTTATATGTATTTAAATTTCAGCAATAAAACTTTCCCTTCATTTTCAAAATAAATATGATCAAATTGTGTTTTTTATAAAGAGCTGAATATCATTAGCAAAAACTATTACAATTAATCCAATAGTGATTATAAAGGATGTTTTTAAATACAAATTATGCTGAAAGTCACAAATTAATTGTATGTCGTACATACATATTATGTTAGTTAACAATTATAATTATAATTATAATAAGTCCACTTATCTATTTAACTCTAGAAGTTTTAGAATCTAATAGTTGAAACTTTTAGATCAAATCTCATATATCATTTTCTACGCCTGATATTCCAGTGAAATATTCAGTAAAGTTTTTACCCAGTCTTAATTTCAATCCTTTTAAAATTTTAATTAAAATATATAGTCTACATTTTCAAATTGTGCAGTATTCATGAATTTCATTTTAACAATTTAATTGCAAAAGATATTGATAAGCTTGGATATTTAATATAACACGAATTATCAAAACTCATGCAATAAATGTGAGTTTTTAAACAATAAATGATTTAAATTTTATTACCTAGTTTAAGTTGCTATATCTTTTCATGACTATTTACATTCATTCAGTATATATGTATATTTTTCACATTATTCTAAAATTTTAATGCTCATAATTCTTCATGAATAGTTCATATTATTTATAAAATATGTTAGATAGATATTTTGTTTAAGAATTTCTTTTGAATAAATAATATTTACGCTTAATTAGTTTGATAAATTGTTTCGTTTACCTGCGTGTTGCTTAGGAACTGGTTCTACAAATTTGAGTTTCGGATACTCTTTGCTGATTTAATTGATTGAATTCGTCTATTCTTTATAAATAAACAATTAATCGTTAAATTTTAAATTTTAAATTTTAAATCACAAAGGAGCTCTTGATTTATAAGAGAAATATAGATAAAATTAATCTAGTATTAATAAATGAATCGAAACTTAAATGTGTATAGAACCAGTTGTTTATAAGTTGTTATTAATATAAACCAATAAACATGAAATAAAAAATACACACAATTCCATATTGAAACTGTGAAAAAAAGATATTCAAAACTGGAACTCATTTAAGGGTCATGATTATAAGTAACAAATATTGTTTTGATATTTTCTGATTTGATAGATTACCATTATAATGGGTGTACTTTCTTTCGCAAATTCTCATTTTTTGTAATTATAGTTTAAGAATACTAAAATATTTATTTAATAATGAAATGGTTTAAAGCTTTGTCTATATGGAGATTAATTTTACAATAGTACAGCTTCTGTTTTTTTTTAAGATTTGAAGTTATTATCTTTTATCTTTATATTTTATATCTAAAAGAGAAATGCAAATATTTATTCAGATAAATTTAATGAAATATTATCAATATTTTAGTTTATGTCATTAGGTTTTTTAATATATAATTACTGCGAAACAATCTATAATTTCATGTATAATACCACCGTCTAATGTGCTATATATAAGAAGTTGAAATTTTAACGATATCTAAACTGGAAGTAGATATCTTTTTAATAAATTGCCTTTCCAATATTTTCCTAATATATAAGAATATATGTATGTTTTTCAATATTTACAATAATAACAATAACAAATGCAATTAATATTTAGAAAGGTTGGGTTGTGATTTAGATAAATTCATGAATAAAACACCCTTAACAAATTATATAATAACTATTACAACAATCTCGCTTGTACGACATTATTGACTCAGTGAGCAAACAAAAACATCTCGACGCCTTGATCTGCAATTGAAAAGTAATTTCCTATTTTCAAGAGTAAATATTATCAGTTAATTCGAATTATACTTCATATTTTGTTCTCTTAATAGAAAGTTAGCCTATAAACATGCATACATAGATTGAGCAAAAGAAACCCTATTAAATATGTGTAAGCACACATAACTTCTCGCTTTCTTTTATAATATAGATGACATTTTCTTTATATTTCTCTTTTTATTCCGCACGATTATCTGGATTCCCATAAAACTCGTATAGGAAGAAATAAAACTTATACGAATGTGATCGTAAAGTCACCTCTGTGTTGCCTTATATAGACAACAATTTCAAGTATAATATGTACTCGTATAGATGTATATATAAGACAGAAGCATTGTAGCACAGAAAGAACCACAAAATCTCAGAGTGAATAACTGCAAAGACGCTTAATACGACCGTTTGATGATGCTCATTATTATTCGTGAAGTCATTTTGGATTAGTTGAAGCACTAAATCTTCTGGTTGTTTTAACTTTCTTATATAGATCGTTTGTTTGTACTTCTTAGGAAACGATATAGCACACAAATGAAACTAGAATAGGCCATCATCTATATATTTATTTGATTACAGATTGCGTTATAACCTTTCGTTGGGTTAACTCTATAAGTATAAAACACTTAAGAATATTACAGAATATTTGAAAGGATAAAATTATTATTTTATCGAAAATGGTAAACAATTTGGTAAGTGTAAAATTTTGAAAACATTGTGTTTCATAGTGCAGTACTAATCTGATAACATTTTGGAATCAATATGTCAGAAATTCATTATGTTTTCTAAATGAGACTAAATGAGTACTTCTAAATCTTATTTTTTATTTATTTTTTATGTGGAAATAAGCACTAAAGAAATCAAAAGTTTCATCAAAGTTATTTCTTATTAAAATTAAACTAACCGCCAAATTACAAAAAAATATATTTTTGATACAGATTAACTCTTTACAGACCACGCTATACTGTATAAAAGAATAATGATTCTAAAACCGCGTTAATTACACCGAAAAATTTATGTAGCTTATGTCCAATTTAGCTTGTTTTGTCAATTATATTTTTCAAATAATACACCAAAAAATAAGCGAAAGAAATTTATAATTTATTTCATTTTGGCAAAAAGTAGACATGTCTTTTGCATGTAATTTCCATGATATTTATACTATTGGGATGTTATGTCTTGTATTTTTGTACACAAACAATTATTTTTACAAGATTTACCACATGATTCATCTTTAATTATCCATGTTATGAAATCGAGGGCTACGTTATTTATAAGGACCTCAGTGTATGTATACGTACATATATTAGGCCTGGAAACAACACGCCTGACAGGACATATTTCGACCTTCTTGGCCTTCATAATCTACAGCCGCCATTCTTCCAGCTTCATGTGCACAGACTGTGTATGTATATATATGTATGTATAAGTAAGCACAGGAGCGTCTGCTTTAGACAAAAAACGGACGAGACTAAAACCGCTGAACAACTGTCGAAGTCTCCGACCAACTGTCCCATCAGTCTCTAGAGGTCCTTCTCGCTGCAATTTCTCAGCGTTACCACTAAATAAGTATTGACCTGTCACACTGTTGAAGACCGCTATATTCGTCGGCCCAAAAGTTGAAGTGATATATGCGACGAAAATATCAAAAATTTAGGATTAGATACTATAGCAAGCTCTGTAGACTAAGATGAGAAATTGAAAATTAGCGGGGTAACAGGACTAATTGGTAGAAAGAAGTGGGATCAATGGCTAGTTTTCCTTTTCCTGATGTATATGGTTGAAGTTTTATACAGATACAAATACAGCAGCTATATACTTTAAAATCAATTTGTAAATTTAGGTCTCCTGACTTTTAATAACCAGTTTGTTTAATAATATAGTAGTTTGAATTGAATAGATAATTAATCGATTCTTTTCCAACATTAAAATAACCTGAAAACGTATGTACCTTAAAGTTGCTTCGAGTGAGCAATACTAGTGTTTTAAGAAAAATGCATATAATTTTTAATATTTATTAAAAACTTAATTTTTAAATAGTTCTGGAAATATATATATATACACTATACATATATGTGTATGCTTCTACAACTTATCTAAGAAAGTAATTTTACAAATACTCCTGTTTCATAATTCGAAAAAATCGTAATCACATAAATTCTTAAAAACAAAGTAAAAATAACTTTTCATGTAGTTAACTACATCACTTTCTAAATCTATTTTAAATATTGGTAGGAAAATTTATATGTTATGTGTTATACCAGCCTACTAACCACAATATGTACAATTTATATATTGAATAAATATGTATAAGTAAACAGAGTTAGCCCACATCCACACGGAAGATCCATAATAATACCATATTTACAAATAAAAATGAGAGTAAAATTTAAAATATAAATATTGGAAGATTTTTTGTTGTCTCGTGTTAACTTTTTAGTTAAAATATTTGTCAATCATGAAGTGGGGAGCGGGACCAAGTTTTGATTATCCTCTAACTGTCCATTCCACATTATTGAGTTGTTCCCTCTACTTGTCATGCGTTCTGTGGGTTCCTCTGAGCCACACGTACATAAACTGGAGTGAAAGTCATCGAGGCAGGTAAAATCGGACAGAATGCTCGATGAAGACTGAGCTGCTTGAGTGGAAATATTGATCCCTTCGCCTTTCTTCTTATTCTCTCTACTCTCCGTTTGTTGGACGCGATGTGTCGCGGAGTTTGGTAGTGATGAAAGCAAAGACGTCAATGATATCTATCAGAAACTCACTAACGAGTCAGCTAACTAACCAGTTGCTGAGGAAACTCACCCGGACTAAGAAGTTATCCCTAAACATATGTATGTATACTGCATATTGTATATTGAATATTGGTAGGTACAGGTGGATAATATACATTTATTGATATACCATTGAAGTCGTTATTCAGAAACATATGCTGTCACTCTCATCGGTATAATAAGTTGGACAGACAGAACCTATAATGTTCACAGTAGTTGTTGAAAAACAGTTAGAAGAAATATTACATATTTATAAGCGTACAAGGATAGCGTATATACGTATTATACATATATAATTTCACCAGTTAGCCATTAATGACCTTCAAAAGGTAGGAAAAGAAAACGGAGCAATTTTCATACACATTTTAGAATTTTACGCATTGATGAAAACTTTTTGTGAGAGTGTGCTCCTGAGAGTTACATCAAGAGTAGAAATGAGACGATAAAGAGAGAGAAGAGTAGAAGGGAGGATTAGTAGATCATATATTGGAATTGTATTCTTACCAACAGGAAACAGGAGTAGAAGGCTTCTAACCAGAAGTACAGAGGAAGGAGGCTGATGGAACCGGGGCTTTGAATGCGGCCTCCAGGTTCTTCTTGCTGAAAGGAACTGAAATAGAGGGAGAAGAAAAATGTGCGGAAGTTGGTTCAATATGATGGCATTGGGAAACATTTATAGTGAATCTTTATATTATTATGATAATTGATCATTATGTCCGGGTACTTAGGAATTATTCGGGCTTGGTTATACGCTTGGTTAACTATCTACTTATAATATAATATGCTTAAAGCTTTATGGATATATTTTTTGCGAAATGTACTGCTAAATGATATTATTTATTACTATAATTTCACAAAGTCCTTATAAGATTATCAATATGAAAACTTTATTATAAAATATAATTACATATGTTTTATTAATATGAATTTTATATTTCAAAATAAAAATATAAAAAGAATTACGTAACAATGTAAATAAAATAGGAATAACTAATAAAATTATTTGCAAAAAAATTATTAATTGGCTTAAGTTGAGATTCAATATTAAAATATCATTTCATGTATTTCTATCTATAGTTATTTCATTATTCTTACGTAAATATTATAATATGGCTTTAAGTGAAATTAATATAAAGGAATGTGAAAGAAGTTGATTCCATGATAGAGCATAATCTTTTTTAAATAATCATAAATCATCTCTGTTACAAGATAGGCTTGATTGTTTCTTGATTATATAGACTGTAAATTGTGATTGATGACACAAATAAATAAAATGAAAACATGCAACTCAATAATTTTATTCCTAAAACAATTAGGTACTGTTTCCACTTATTAAGTATAAACGGATTCTCTTTAAAGCTGAGTTTCATCAGAGATTATTTTGAACTAATATTCTGCGCTATAAAGGAGCTTTTCTGAAAGAAAAAATTAACAAATTTAAACGCTAAATAAACGAAAAAATTAAATGGCAAATGCTTTTCTCATAAGGAACATACTTGTAATACACATTACCCACCAAGATATAAATAGACTTCACAAGATGTATATAAAAACCATAAGAACAACTGGACTCATGTCATTTTTTTTTTTTTTTTTTTATAAACCAGCAGAAAAAGACAATTTGTTTTTTAAATTTAATATTGTTTAATAATACCTACATATTTTCAAACGCCATGTATGAATATATATCAAACTAACTTAACGATATTATAGAAATCCATAAAAATAGGTTCCACCAAATTATAAAATTAGTTGACACCTATTGAAAAACCACAACAATTTTGAAATAGTACCTCTTGTTTGAACTAACTAAAGGAACAATGTATATTTTTAATTCTATTCATGCTCTAAATTTTACAATATTTAAAATTTGTATGTATATACTGTGAATTTACATTGATAAATCTTTATAAATAAATGAATATATAAATAATTTTATTGCTTTAAATTTCCAATATGTGTATTTCAAATTATTAATATCACGACATCATAGGTATATTGTTTTACATCGACTAAAATTTTCTAAGAATATTAAATCAAATTCACCAAATAGAATTATACCGCATTTGTTGAGTTATTTGCCCATGAATAAAAAAAAGAATTAATAAAGGAGTTTTCTAATATTAATTTTAATTCCATTTTTATAAATGTTGTTCATCATTTAGGTATATATAATATTTATTAAATTTACCATTTCTCCATAACTATATTAACCTTTTTGAAATATAATATCCAGCGAAACAAACTAATCTTAATAGCATTTTGATTATAATATTTAAAAAATTTCCATTGAGTCTATTCACATATATGTATTTCTATATATCAGTATATATTATAAGGTATATTTTAAAACTATTATTACGGAGTGTGTTCTATCGATTAGGTAGTCGATTGGTTTAGGCAGAATTAAGTTTAACAATAAAACTGAAGTAAATAAATAATACTCTTCGATTGGAAATATTTATTACTTTTTTCTATCCTTAGACATCCAGCCTACAAACTAGGTACTTCATTCAGTAACATATGATTTAGTGTCGTCTAAAAAGTTGTGAGTCTCAACAAACAACCTCAAAACATAGATATAATGAGATGGAATTATTATAATATCACCTTCCCTCCCTTCTCTAAAATATGCAATACGAAGTCAACGTTTGGACACAAAAGGAACAGACACCCTCTTTATATATCTCGAGAATTAAGCCAACCCAATAATGTAATACAATTGGAAATCGTCCGTTTTATTCAGAGAGGAGTGAGAGAGGGTTCCAACACTGTCCTTCTTGACTCACAATGAAGAAAGATATTTAAGACGGGTGTTTTTAGGAGTCTGATTTTGCACTATCTTAGAAATATTTGATTGGTGATTGAACAAACGGATCCAAAACATAATATAAACACTGAGGAAACCACAGTACGCAGCAGCCTCTCTATAGTAGGTACATTGGGTGTGGCAGTGGCAGCATTGGGTTTCTTACTTATTGGGGTGTCGGCATGAGTTTCTAGAATTTATAGATCGACTGTGTACTGCAATTTACCTACACTATGTTCTCCGTTGACATCTTGGCAACACTATACAGAAACCACAAATCTTTCCCAATGTATCATTTCAGGTAATTGTAACTAGCTAGGACTAAAATTTCATTGCTGAGGATTTCTTCTATAAAAATGTTTATGTTTGTAGCTTGTAGCTTGTATGTCACTCGTATGTGTATGCCAAAAAGAAACCATTTTCAGAACAATGTGTCCTCAAAATTATCCTGATTATGGCACTTAAACAAGACACAGGACCCCTGACCATTTTATATTACGCTTGTTATTGTTTAGAGGGATCCCACAAATGTCTGAGGACTCTCACCTCTCCCCACGAGTTCTTAAAGTAATATTGTCGAACAATCGGTCCTGTCCACTTTAATTAGGATACAACGAGAATCAGAACGATCTGTCCACCTTTTGCTTATTACGTTTTTTATTAAATGTCTTCTAGAATCAGAGGGTGTATGTATTTCAATAAAGTCTGACTGTAAGAAGTCGCGTTGTTGTACACTCTCGTGAGTTTTTCAAAATCCGTACTGTCTTCGCTTTCATGCATATTTGTATAAAATCGGGCTTCTCTAATCCAGAAAGTGAACTCCTCTGTTTTATATGATATAAAGAAAAGGAAAGCACAACATCGTAATATAATGTGATGTTTATTACTTCGAGTTTAAATGTCAATGGAGATGTCAGGCAACAGTCTTTGTTTTCTGTGTGCATGTTGCACTGGTTCTTAAAATCTACTGTCAGCTGAAGAGACAAAACGTTAGCTCAGTTGGTATATTATTTGGAGTAAAAAATTAAACGATCTTGTCGATGAGTTGAATATTCATGTTATATCAGAGAGTTGAAAATAAAGCAAATAACCATATTTTCTTCTAGGTATTGATCTTTAGTTTTTTTTAATTCTAAATTACGTCTTAAACATGTGTTTTTATTCGCCAGAAATTTTTTTGTTCCATGTTTACTGCGAATAAAGTAATGAACTGAAATAGTAATGTAAAATCAAAATTCGAAAGAAATGGAATAATTTTCGAGATTTTAAATTTAATATACTATATAGACAATTATTATGTGTAGTTTAAATTGTTTGAATAAAAAAGTCGGTATCTTATTTCATATTTCAAAAAATCCATCAATATTTTTAAATTTGTATAATTTTATTAAATTCAAATTTTAATGATAAAGAGAAAAGCCAAGACATATTGGCACATAATTATTTAATAAAATTCGACATGTTTCGAATCCACATGATTCATCATCAGGAAAACATTTTATTAAATATCGACTATCTCTACCTGATTTATTAAATTCATTATGCAGCTATGTACATGTATGTGTGTAGCATATGAAGATGTTCATTCAAGTTTTAATAATAGCATGTCGTTATTTCGCTAAAATATTAATTTTTTTATTTAACTAAACGTTTTACTATTATATGTAAATCTTATAAAAAATTAAATCTCATTTAATTAATATCTGATTATATAGATACCTATAAATTGTAGAAAAAGTAGCATGCATTTATATTATATTTCCCCTGATATTTTAAAGTATTCCGCAGTCAAAAATCATACTATTTTTTCTGTTTCTTAATTAGAAAAAAGCTATGTGTAGTAGCTTCTCATATTCATCAAAATACTTATATATATTTGCAATGAGGCATGAAAATATATTTTTCAATACCACTATCTATTTATACATATTGTATTCTATACATCAATATATATGTTCCAATTATCACAAAATTAGGTTGAGTTTAGAAAATATCAGCAACAAATCGAATACATAATATGTAGCATAATGAATTTGATATATGGTAGGTATACTTTATTACAGTTAATAGGACATTTACATTTTCAACATATATCTTTTGAAATTTATGCAAATTTACAGTAACAATCTATTTTATCGATATACAGCTTTAAGAATTTAAAAATTCTAAATAATATACATTGAGATGTACAATTAAAATAAAATATAATTTCCAGGGAACCGAATACAAACTATTTAGAATATATTACTATAACTATCACTATCACTATTATTTTTTATACTAATTCACTACAATAAAAATTGTATCTTTTATCTAAGATATATTCATCAAAATACTGTTAATTGCTTTAGTTGGCATCATTAATTACATTAATTCGAAATACTATTAAATAGTATTAAGGCCTATTTGTAATAATCTGCAATACAATCTACATAAAAATATAAAAATGATAAATATTTTTAAATTCCAAAGTATGTGTTTTCCTGGCATTTACTAGTCTAATGATAGTAAAATTTCTGTTGAAAATTTTAGTATTTATGGTAATAATAAAATGTACAACAACAGTAGACGTTTCATCAAGCATCGCCCGGGGTTTATAATAAACAAGTAGGATGTAACGCTAATTATAGAAGAAGAAAAAGAGGTTTGCGATCACGCAATAAGATTAAATGAAGTATTGATTAAAGGGATGAAGGTATAAGAATGTAATGCATATTTATTAAAGAATGTAAAGATTGGGGTGTGTTTACAATTTGTCAGGTTAAAAAGGCACTAAATCAGATCCATCACAACCATTAATTAAATTAGCAAGTGCTTTTTTAATATATAGACTTTCAAGTGTTAAACGCATGTGGTTATCCCTGCCAATGACCAGTATTTTCTGAATGAAAAAATGTTTCAATAAATAACATTTTCAATTGAATTAAAAAATAAATTGACATGTACATTAAATTAAAATAGTACGTTTATAAGGACATATATATAGTTTATTATTTCACCATTCCTGAACAAAAATAACAAAAGTGTAGAAATTATAGACAAACTATTTTTTGTGAAAGCTATAGTATATAGCGACATAATATCCGATACATGTATAACTTTTTCTTAAAGAATAGGAATAGATAAAATTGTATGAAATTATGTATAATAAATAATTATAGAAATATATAAAAGCCCAACATAGAGTACGTACTTATATACGTATTTTCCTATAATTTGTTTATAATTACTTAAGTAGACCTTTTATAATTTAATAGTTTGAAAATAATTCCTAACAAGTGGAAATATCAGCATTGGACAGCATTTAATTAAATTGAATTACCCATGTCCAATTCGAATAAAACAAAACGAATTTGATTTTCTAAATTCAATTTTTAACATACCTACTAATGATATGTTCGCGAACTTGAATTACAGATATCAAATTTGAAGTACATAAATTAGGATTACTCATTTGAAATTTGTATTTAAATTTGCATTACTTATTTTAGATTTCCCTGCTTTATAATAAATTATTGTGTTTTTCTAAGAAAATAAAGCATATAGGTAGATGCTAGAGTAAAAAAAACGACATCAGAATTACAAATATTGATTAAAATATTCGATTATCTAAATATACATAAAATTAAACTATATTTTCTGACTTTATAATAAAATAATTCTGAATAGACACCTAGTTACACTGATATTACACTAAGAATGCTTTATTAAATTTGTCCATTGATTTGTCCATTGAGCCATTCAAGGTGAAGAGAAGAGTTGATATAAAATCAGTACAATACGCTCCGATAGATCAAATATAGAAGAGAGGAGAGTTGGATATAAATATATGTACATACATCTTATTGGGTTGCACTTCACTTATTGATATTGATATTTATTTTTATTATATATATCCACAAGTATTTACGTCTGTATATAAATGTGTTGTGATTACAACAAGCAATAGTTTCGTTTCAAAACATAGACCAGTCAGACAGGTCATTATGTCGCGCATACAATTAATCTTAAGGTCCAAATTTCCCAAACCATATGGGTGAATGAATGAATGTATAGTATGTATATATGTTTGTATGTTCATAGCTGAATAACTGGGAGAAATAATTCAATTTCGAAAGTCACATGATCGATTCCGGATCACAACAGGAAAAGAACAACAGCGAAGCTCTATCCTATAATGAAATATATTCCAGTGGAAAGTGTGCATTGACTGAATGCGTCTATTTGATTGTCATTAGCTCGCTCGAGGGCAGGGGAGGTGGATTTGGGGCAGGGTTGATGTATAAAAAAGAAATCAAGGAAGCGAAGGAAGAAAGAAATAGGTAAGATTTATAAATTCGTTTATTGACCTTTTTCACACTCTTGGCCTTGATATGTATAAATATAAACTCTTGTATCTGTGTGTATATATATCTACAAAATGAGATGTGTTATACATCGAAACAATAGGTTAATTTGGTGCATATTCTTGAAGAATAACACATTCGTATATGTATCGATCTGGTTATATTGAAGGACATGTTTTCTTTTCGGATTAGTATTTCAATAAATGTTAAACCCATGTTTGAATAATTTTTATCAATATGAATGAGAAAACCATTTTAGAATTTATCATCAGAATTCTTAATTATTACAAATACTAATAATAAAAATTGTTAATAATAAAAATAATGTCATGATATTACTATAGGTAATAATACTAATAGATAAAAGTTTAAATTTGTGATTCTCGAGTCTGTAAAAATAGATAAAGGTAAATTAGAATAAAATTTATGATTTATGACATAAAAGTGGATTGGTGTCTATACACTGACTTAACTTGACTGTTTTGTAAATGATGGCACTAATGTATACATGCAATAAAGATTGCCATTACATTTTATTATCTAAAATAAAATAATAAGTGTGAGAAGCGACCATTTTTAATGTATTATACACATTAATATGTGTATGCGCATACATACTATTCATCGGTCTCCTTGGCATATAGAAGGCAAAAAATAAAAGCACTGCAGTTATGCATAATGCACGATACTTGATATAAATAAATAAAATGAATGCGCCTCCTGTATGGGCAACATGTATTTTATATGATGATTTAATCTACTATATTCTACTTGATTAACTAGTTTCAATATGAATTCAATGTTTTCTTCTAAATAGTAAGCTCGCAGGAGCCATGAAAGGAGATACACAGAGGCATGTGTTAAGTGTAATGCAGAATCGTATAGCCCTCTATATAGTTATACAATCAAGACTGTAACTACCAGAATCCCTTGCGGTCCATATATCTCATGGATCTAACTCTCTGCATGCGACGGTTGTTATTACAAATCTTTATACCGAATGTTGCTAATTCCCAACTGACTTTGCACAAAGTTCTTCAGTAGTAAAGAAATTGAAGCATACACAACGTTGTATAATAATTTGCTGGCTAAACAGGTGGCAAAGTAAATGGGGAAGAAGTGGGGTAGGGTTGGGTGTTGAAAGAGGCCGTTACATTTTTTATTAAACTGAGATTGGGATATGCCTGTAAAAGAATAAGCGTGTACGGCGAAAACTGTATCTATATACTACTAAAGAAAATACAGCTCCGTGCAAGTACATAGTTAGAGCATGAACTGTTCTACTAAAGAGAGACGAATTATACCGTATTTTATTTAGTTACAACCTGTATAGTTGAAAGTGATGACATCAGTTAGCAATCATAACTTACACTGCCCAGGGTATTTAGAAGTGGCATATGCTCAAATTTGTAGTTTGTTGATTTAAAATAAATCGGTCATGAGTATGTATTTCTCGGAGCACAAGTATAGTCTTACATCTGCAAATGTTTAAAACCAGTCTTATTTAAATGCTATGAAAGGAAAATTCCCTAGAACTATGTAGTCATTATAATAAAACAAAAATACAATAATTTAATTTAAAATTATATCATATAAATTGTTAGTTAAAAGAAACCCAAATTTGATTGAAGGATTGTCCTTTTCGCATTTTTATTTGCTTCATAATATAATGTTTCAATCAGTCAAACAGTTTAAAAGAACATATTTTTGAAAATTTACTTGATAAAACATAGTTTTTCTGAAATACTGATGTCATATAAAATGGGTTTTTTTTACAATTTGTTATAAAATGAATAAAAATATAATAGAACAAGAAGCTTTTCTTATAAAATGTTTTAAACATAATTACAAAATAGCTATATGCAGTAATATTTGCAAGTGTGTATACAATGTAAATATGTGAGTTTATTGTACATTATTATTGAATTAACATTATCATAATATCCCTTGAGGAAAATGTATCATTAAAATACATATTAATTTACTGAAATACTTTATATATATAGTATGTTTGTTAGAAATATTGTTTCACTTTATTTTTTATTTTTGATTGAATACCTGACAATCTTTTTTAGTTTCAAAATACTACATGATATCAGATAAAACTGATTATTAAATTGATGTGAAGAATATCAAATATTATATCAAATGTGAAGAAACAATCAAACATTAAAGAGGTTAATTTTTGTATATTTGTATAGTTTTATATTTTGCTTGTGAATATTTGAAATAAGTGCAGTAGTTTCATTATAGATCATTAAGTTGTTCTATATTTATAATATAAGGGTTACCTATATTTCTTTTTATTTCTAACACAAGAATTCATTAGTATTTTTTTTACCCAAAGTAAATTATGTTTAAACATGCAGGTAATACATTTTCAGGACATGTAAACATACTAAGATTTTGTTATAAAAAAATATATTTCACGCTCAATCCTGCCTTACAAAGATTACTTATGCTGAGAAATTATCAAGAAATGTGTATACGACTATTTGTGAATGGGTAAATAAGGCGTCACTTCTATAAATAGAAGTTCTAATTTATGCAAGGATTGTATACAGATACCTACTTTGAAGTGTTCAGTAAAATATATACAAAGAAATCCTTTGCACAAATAAATTTCCAGTTTTTTCCTCTTTTTTAAAAAATATCGAAAATATATTTACTCGTGTAAAAATATTTAAAAATTGTACATCAAATGATGTTTTATAAATTTTTCAGTATTCTAGTGCTGTTTATAATGAAAGCAACATGTTAAAGTGAGAGGCTGATGTTATATGTACACAAAAATGTAGAAATCGTCAATTTAACTTGCACGTTCTGCCTGGTTACATAATGTTTATCTTCTCCTATGTAGCAAGACAGGTGACTAATTTGTTTTCTGAAAAGTGGACAAATCGTTTTATTAGCACATCGCTCTCGTCTTACTGTAGATACCAAGAACCATCGCCATCTTGCGTTGCTCCTATTTCACAGGAATCTAGAGCTCTGCGTGTTCATGAGTCATCGCTGCGGGCGATCGTGGCAGAAGCGAACTGAGTTCGAAGTGAATTTGTAAGTTATATTCATATATACATATACACAATCGGTCGACAATTAACACTTTCGTGAAACTCATTCGACATAGATGTTTTAAGAACTGCAGAAAAGTTCATCAGTTCTGCAGGTGGTGGTGGTGGTGGTGGAAAGTGGTCGAAGATATTGAATGAGAGGAGGGGCCAGAGGGGAAGAAAAGTAAACTTGCTTGTCTATTCGCAACCCCTTAGCCCTCTTGCCCGCCCATATATATATATATATTTTATGGTACTCATTAGGTTTCTCATGTTTTGAGCATTTTGATTTTTCTTTTTCTTTACTAATATTCATATATGCCACTTCAACGAGAAAAATATTTTTCCCAGCAGTAAATTCAATATATATGTTAGAGATAGATACTTGTCGTATTTAAATAGAAAGGTCTTATTTTTATAATTGATATTAAGTTATACATTTATATTAAAAACTATGTATAGAACATATTACAATAATTCTTTTCAGGGAGAGTTTATGGCAGTAAATAATAATGTAGAAACTATAATTAGCAATATTTACATAAAAATTATCGATTAAACAAAAATAGATATTTAGTTATATAATGACTGATTACATCTTTAAAGTTTCATGTAAGATTTATTTAGTTTGTTTGAAAATTATATTATATATCATAAATACAACAGAAAGTAAAGGATCTAACTTAAAAAAACAATTTATATACAGGCTAACAAATTATAAATGTTGTTATTGAACTATTTGATTTTAGTTTTTCTACTTAATTGTTTATTAAAATTTTGTCTTATATCTTTCTAATAAATTTTTATATCGTTCTAGTTTATGTATGTGGAGTTTTAAATTCCACTGTGTTAGTGTTTGTCCTTATTCGTTTCTTTCAAGTCACAAGAACTTACAAGGGTCAAAATTTGCAGAACTTTTAGGAAACTTGAAGATCTGAAAAGAACATGCAGGAATTTGACAAACTTGGAACAAAATTAGATGATAAGCTTTATACTATCATTTAATAATACATTTTAAACATGGTTTATTTCCAAAGCCTGATAGTTATATTTTATGTGACCCTTGTTTTAAATAGGAGTCATATATATTAATTATTTAATTATATGCGGAAATTTACATTACTTATATACTTCTTAAAGGTTCTAATAATTAAATTTATTAACGTAATAATGTGCTCGAAATTTAAGTAAAAATAATTTTGAGGTTAGAAATATTTTTAAAGAAAAAAATTGAACGTAGAATTTTGTTTTAATTTGTTCAAAAGTAAACAGATACAATTATTTTAAATATTCAATTAATTTTTTGTCAGAATATTAATAAGCACTATAAAAGTAATGAATTAGAACCAAACAAAAAGTATAATATAGTTTTCACGAAAACTGTTAAAGAGTAAAGAAGAGTAGTAACATTTTGTTTCGATAATCCGATCAATCAATACAGGTAAAGTCTTATTTATAGTTCATCGATGTTATAGATGTCTTGGAATTTCTAAAGTTAAATGTAGTGGTACCTAATGTCGGTAATTATAGGTTATAGTCATTCAGTGAAAGGGCACTTCCATGTATTAGGGGAACCAACTATAGGAACTTTAGAGAGAAAACTGACATCCCACATGCCATTTAACCTCAGTTGATGAGTTATGTGAACTTTACCGAAACCTTCAAATCTTTACATGTTCACTTTTCTGGGGTGTAAGCAGTTCTATATTTCCTTGGATTATAAGTATAACGTAAGTAATACTTTCCATGTTTTACTATCGTCACTATACAAAATAATATCTGTCCTGATTGTCAGTTTAAATCAACACATACAAGATATACACAATAACATATTTGCATGTGCTGAGGACAAAATATGAGGTATACCTGTAGTTATAATCGATTCTGAACATCTTTATTTAATGATGAAACTAATAAGGTATCTTAAAGATATACCTATATATAGCGTGTATATATTACGTGTACTTTCAAAAAATGTCTGCTATATTAAATGTTAACTTCTATATGGGAGACGGAGTATATTTAAAAACATTTTTTACGTGAAACTGTGAAAGGAAGTGAAAAAATATATTTTATAATAATTATAAAATTAATGACCGTATAAATCAATAAATGATTAATTAAATTTTCTAAATATATATTTTTTAATTAAATTTTGTTTAATACATTTAAAACCATAGACATATAATAATTAATAAGACTTGTCATTAAAAAATACATTACATAAGTGGAATTTGATGTTATAATGCACTATCATGAACTAACGGAGATTTAGTCAAATTGTTGTCAGACACTTTGACTTGATTAAATTAAGTAAAATACCCAACTCAGATAAATTGTGTGCGCATATCGCTGTTTAAAAAGAATAATGCACATAAAATTAAAATCTAATATTACTGATGGTAAGGTAATAGGCAAAAGTAGTATGAAACCTCATTTTCATTATTGAACTAAACAACTTTTATAGCATATATAAATTTTATAAATTTTTATAGGTTGAATAATAAATACAAGACTCAACTTTCAAAAAAATTAACAGAATGATAACACTTGCAATTCTTACTCAATGTTTAAAACTATATCAATATATATTTTCATGTAAATAATGGGATGTATCGTTAAAATGTTAACTTTATATATTAAACATTTTTGGATAATTTAAAATAAATTTAAATTAGGTATAGTAGATAAACGATTTATTTAAGGGTAGTCTATTTTATTAATGTGATGACATATAGATATATAACAAAGCGATAACATTGTTGTTTTATTTCTATGTGTACTATTGCCAAGAAGATCAAAACATAGCTATAGAAAACTAGAAGATGCCATGATTGTTGGATCCTAATTGTGCGTGTTGGGGCATGGAAATTAATGACATCTTCCGTTTATCAATTATAGGTACCTATTGATATAAATATGGTCATATTCTTTCTACGAAACTGTACTGTTTAGGCCATCAAATTAGTTAGATATTGATCTAATTTGATCCATATTGAACACTATTTTTTTACAATACTACATCAAAATGGATTTTAATCTCAATTCCAAATATTAATATGCAGAGGTCTACTGCATCCTGATATCTCCCCCATCAAATAATACATTGAGTGGTTCACTATAACGGATGAGCATGGGCCAGCAAACACTATTATTATTATTATTATATTATGAAGGCTGTCAGCCTGACCAGGAAATCTATTATTTTGACATAAAACTTCGGCTGACAACTCTCACAAAAAGAAACAAAACCAGTAAATGTCAGGCGCATGCCAAAATAATATACGTTCCCCCTTACGTCGCAATTCAGCAAATTGCTATATTCTGTTTCTTTCGATACGCGAATATTGATAATTTACGGGATTACTTTATAGCTGTACGCATTTAAGGTTTGTATATGATCGAATATTTATATTTATATTTTAATCGGAAATGCGTGCTACAATTATGAATCCTGAAAATAATTATTTGCTTATTAAATAATCCCACTTTTCCTTATTTTTTTCCTAAAAATAAGAACCGTAAAAAAAATATTCACTCTTAAAGAGACAAATTATATAAAAGTAAATAATATATTTTTAAAGAAAGATGGAAGAATCTTCCACTTTAACTAATGACAAGGTAAAAAGTTTGAATCAATATAAGTTCTAATTGTGTCCTATTGTATGACGTACTTAGTTAGATGTACATTATACATAATATGCCTATTTCCAAATTTGTAAATGTCTAAACAATTTCTCTATAAAAACAGTACACGTTTATTGCACAAGTTTTGAAGAAACAAAAGTTTCAAAGACACAGGACAATATTTTTTAAATATAAAAGTTTAGTAATGCACAATTTTTTTTTTCCCGTTTTTTATTTTTATAAGAAAAAAATAATTTCCCATTACAAAACAATGTATATTTAGGGTGGAATTCGAAAACTGTCCTAACTAAGTTAGGAGCTCTTTAAGACGTGAGGAGCTACCTACTTCAATGATTACGATACACTTCTAAAAGTTAGGAGCTCCTAGTCTTGAGGAGCTCCTATAACTTAGTTAGGACGGTTTTCGCATTGCACCCTTAATCTATCACATTATGTTTTTACCAAAAGAAGTTCCTTTAATTAAATAAAACATTATTTTAATTGTTTGTTTATTTAATTTATATAATATGTATGATTAGATTTTGAATACTGCTCAAATTAAAAAAAGGGAATTAAATAATAAAATAAGTTTTATTGTGCTCGTAAATCTTGTATATTGTACATAACATTTCATGTTTTGATTAATTTGTTGTATTTTAAAAGCAAAAGACAACGTGATATTTTTTCAAAGGATAGCTTTTTCGCACCTAACCATGCTATTAATGTGAGTAAAATGCATTCTTGTTCATCTATTTTCACAATATGTAAAGTATGTATGTATATACAGCTACATACGATTGAATGAAACGTAATTGGATAGTTAATAAAAATGCCTTTAGTTGCAACGATATAAAATCAACATTAGTAAGGAAAGTAAACCTCATTAGTTCGTTGCTTAGAACCATAGATATTACGTAGAATGCTATGCGTATATATT
Source organism: Invenusta paracnida (assembly GCA_036023295.1). Taxonomy (NCBI): domain Eukaryota; kingdom Metazoa; phylum Platyhelminthes; order Proseriata; family Coelogynoporidae; genus Invenusta; species Invenusta paracnida. The sequence goes on along the minus strand of JAYRBW010064918.1, from coordinate 13,741 downwards.
AAGCATAATATCTGCCGCGATGAGAATCATAACACGACATATATATATATATTTATTTATTTGTCAAACAAAATAATATCCCTCAAAAGAATGTTTAATTAAAGGTAATATTTCCCATATTGCGGTGTGAATTATGTAGTTTGATGTTAATTGATTTTATTTTTATTTGAATCAATATTGCATGTAATATAGATATTTTCTTAATAAAAGAAATTTATAGTTTGATTCTCACTAATGATAGGATATATATATTATGACAATAAAACCTTAATTTGACCATTATAAGCATTATTATTATATATTAACAATAATATTAATAAATATTAATTATAGATATACAATTAAAACAAATAGACGCGGTAGTTCAAATCTTTGTACTTTTGAGGAGAGTGTCGGCTCTATTGTCGAAATATATTCACTCTACCTATATGTATGTACGCATATGTTAGTTAATTTAACTAAAACGTACACTAAGCAAATAACTACTAGGTAATATATTTGTTTTGATAATTATTGTTAGTGTTTAATATTAAATACATATACGTATTTAATTCTTAGTTGTCTATAAAAAATGAAAAATGAAATTATGTTATGTTATTGTAAATTTATACTCTACACAGTAACTAACATTACATAATTTAAGTTCCATTGCATGTTTTTAAAACTGTAAAGGGTTGCCAATTTATTAGCGACTATGTAGATCATTATTATTTTCTAAACCAGCAAAAAGTCGTATGTAACTAAGTTACATATTTCTATTAACAACATACTTATGATAGCATTTTTATATGTACAAGTATTACAAAGTGGGTCATATAATATATGAATTATTTATTTATATATTTTAATAATTTTATTTAATAATTATTGTTATAATAATATTCGTCATATTTTAATTTAAAGTCATAGATAGAATTTATATCTGATATTAATTAAAAATTGCATTCATCTTATTCTTCAATTTTGAAATAGTATTAATTAAACAACATTAAAAAAGACAGTTTTTACGAAACGCTTTGGTGAAATGTTTTGCCCTATTATAGTTAATTCTGCATTTCGGTATCCTGTGTAAATTTTAACTTGATAAAGAAGTTAAAAAAATAACTGTATCAGATTATAATTTTGTAGCTTTGATACTGAGCATTTATTATAAGCCAAGTACTTAATATTATTTTATTTTATTAAAAATAATATTCTTCTGTTTCAATTCATTATAAAATACAAAAGTAGGTAGATGTTATCAGATTGTACAAAATTATATATATACATATACCTATATTAAACTATATTTCTATACAATTATATTCATAAAAAGTGTAAATATAATTGAAAACATAATAATAAAGAAAAAATCAAAATTAATTTCAGAAACTTTTCTACTTGATAACTTATGATAATATTTCACACTGATTAATAAGATTCAAATTTTAGGAAGTAGGTAGGTACATTATTATGTTTTAAGAACATTAAAAAAACTTACGTATATATAATGACACAATTTTGAATAATTGCCGTCATCAAACTTCAAATCGGTCTACATTTTCTTAATGTTTCATAAAGTTAATTGGACTTCCTTAATATTTAGAAGTATTTTACATAATGTTTCTAATTAAAGTAATAAATATTTTAGTATTTTAAATGTTATATATACCTATATGTATATATAATCTCATTTTTTTTAACTGTTTCAAAACATCCAAATTTAAATAGTATAGTATATCTTGAATTTTAAATATTTGCCTAACAACTATTTTTATCTATTATGACTAGATAGCTCTACTTAAAAAGTGATCTATCCTTCGTCCTATCTACAATCAATAACCATCTGATCTCTGCAGTAGGTACCTAACGTTACATTTGATACTTATAGGTAGGTAGGTACATACACTTATAGATATATACTTATATATTTGGAAACTTACCATTGGCTGGAGTATCTTGCAACAAAAATTATAATCCGGATGTCAGCAATGACAAACGTAAGCAATGTATTGTTATGAATTTTATCGCAATTTGTTGGTTTATTAATGAACAATATACATACAATGTTAGCGGAGCATGTTTATCCGACGGACGATTAAAACGTGAAATATTATTTAAATTGAAGATTATAACTTCTAGAAATTTTTTATTGCGCTCGGTATTATTTCTTTCTATATTTCAAAAGTTACTTGAATATCTTTATTTAAACCTTTTTGATTGGACGAAATAGAGGTAAAATACACCCAATGAAATTCAAATGTATTTCAAACTGTAATATCTTTAATTTTTAAGGAAGAAATCATAAATTTCTTGCTACAACCTGTAACTTACAAATAAATAAACGAGTTTATAATTTATTTTCTTTCGTACAGTAGGTAGGTATAGAAGTATAAAATAAATTCAGCTAACTTTTAATTATTAATTTTACGTGTAGGATAGAGTTTATTTTTTATAACTACTTCACGTGTGATAGGGTAGGTAGGTACCTATATGCATTAATTGTTTAATAAATCAAATAACTTATCAGAATAGTACCAATCTAAACTAAGCATTTCACAAATTACTAAGTTTTTTTTAATCCGAAATGCAGGATAATTTTTTGACAGTTCCTATATAGTGTTGCAAGGACAAGTATGATAATTAGATGAAGTGTTTTCGTTTTTACTTTATGATAATCAGAGACATGTTTGCAATTTACCTTTCATATCGATAAACAAATTTAATTCTTTATACTTTCATTTAAGAACTGTCATTTATGGTTCTATGTCATGTTTATGACCGTCTATGTTATAAATTAATTATCTGTAGTAAGTATACATACATATAAATAACAATTGATTGATTAATTAAAATTGATATATATATATATATACAATATGACTTAAAAATGCATAGCTCGTTTCAAAACTTGTGTGAATGAATTAGTTAAATATTGATAAATATTTTCAGAACAATAGAAACGTTTCTTAGATGCTATTGTTACCACTGAAAATGATGCCAAAGTATTTAACTTCCGTGATAACCGCAGAAATATAGTTTTACATTTAAGGTTTTACTCTATTATATTTTTTAGAGTTTATTGTAAAAACAATAAAATTATACTGAGATAAAACAGATAATTTGTAATGTGGTCATTTTGTTTATAAGGTTATTTATAAAAGAAGTATTTTTGTTCATGGATGCGGTCTTGGGGCAATTTCAGTATGGACATTTAGCAGCAATAGTATGTAGTTTTCGCAGTCACCAAAGTCAAAATAGCCACTCGAAGTTTATAAAAAATTCCTCTGAAAATAATAAAAAATCAGCGCAGACAGACTTATTGCTGCCACTTAAGTGTGTCAGTGCTTATAAACATTCTCGATGATACTACTCTTTTCATGAACGATGTCGCAAAAAAATCAGAATCGGTTGTAACCTTCAATACTAATAGTAAAATATTCGACAATATATATCATAAATGTTAATCTGTGAGATTTACCACATAATCTGCTTAACTGTTGTCAAATGTGTTAATATCATTTTACAAAAGCTTTAGAGTATATCCAAATAGTAGTATTGAACTCAATACAGAATCAATAAGAGTGAAATCTTTATGTTTAATTAATCTATTGTCCATAGAGTAATTACTCTATGCTATAGTCTTAATCATAGAAATTAATCAATATATACATTATGCTTTATAAATATAGCATCAAGTAAATGCTAACTCATTTACATACATACATATTATTTTAAGATTAATTATTTAAAAGTATACCAATATAGTTCTTTACTAGTCAATTTACTTGGTAATAAATAATCTACAAAGGATCTATATTTTTTTATCACAATCTAACTTCTCCAAATTGTGACGCCATTTTTTCAGGTTTCCAATCTATGTATATAAAATAAAACAAATAGTTATGGCTTTAATATAAAATGTTATGTATGTATAAAAGCAAACAAATTAAAATTGTTAAATATTAGTTATTACTCGTGTTAACAGTTTTGCATATTCAAATATATAATTTATGTAAGTTGCGAGCACATGCGAATTTGCAACATACCTACTCTAATATTTATTATACTAATAACTGATGGTCCATTATGGTTTGGTTATAAGTTCACATATAAGCAATGAGCTAATGAAATCTATAATTTATCCACTTATTTCTTCCAGTGTTATCTAGTAAAATATTTTATCGGCTCTTTGTACCTTTCATCTGATAATCTTTGCAAAGAATTTTAGTTTTCAGGACGACCCTAAACTACTTTATAAATATATGCTGAGAAAGTTATATGTTCAGGGAGGTATGTAGGTATATTAGAAATACGTTTTAAAACATAATTACTAGAAAACTGTAAGTCATCAGTCGTATATGTATTTCGCATACCTCGTGTGTAAAATTTTTTATTTAAAAATATTGATTTCCTATTCTAATAGATATATATGTATATTAATAAATTGCAATTATTCTTTCAAAATTTATTTCAATACCTATGTTTAAAGAAGTCATTCACAACTTATTAAACTAAATAACTTCAATTTGCTTAATGAGTTTTAACAACTTACTCTATACATATATTTAACTGCCTTCAGCAAAATATAATTTGAAGATTCAACGAATAAAATAGAAAACAAAGTGTAAGATTGAAATTTTTATAATTTTTGTGCACTATTTTTGTTTATTTTTGTATGACGTTCAAACAATAAAAAATTAATTCTGTGAAAAACGTGTCTTCAAATAGATTAAATAAAATTTTGAACATATAATTGCATGCATACAAAGAGTACTATAAAATTAAGAGTCAAGAAGATTTTTCAAATAAATTTAAAACAATTTAGTAACAATGTCATTCAGTTTCCAAACATTACAATAGGCCATGTAATCGGGATATATTTATTAAAAACACCCTTAACACGAATATTATCGTTCGACAAAACCAATCAAACTATAAGTAGAACTTATAATCAGTGCGATAACATTTATATACCAAATATTCTTATCTAAATTACAATGATATTTCTTCCATCAAAGCACAATAATTTTAGCTGATACGAGTAACTAATTTGAACCATGATATTTTAGTCAAGAAATATCTGTGTAAGTTGTCAGATTACATTAAGAAAATCGCATTTGCGTTATTCGACCGTTAAATTAAAGTAATTAGTATTTTATAATAATTCCGAAGTTAAACTGATAAAACGATCAAGAAACTTGCGATATCTTTCATGTTGATAGTTTCTACTTTTCAGAAGATATTGTTAATTTGGAAATATTGGAATCAATCCTTTTTCAAATAAGCATCGTTCTGTATACTTCGCCAAGTCATAATTAAAAATTGACTAATTAATATAATTTTATTAAAAAACAATTAATGAACTTTTTAGAACAAGTAATTTTTTAATATAATTTAAATAAGTTTCAATATTTTAAAGTTTTATGTTATACAGTTATTGAATATACAATTTATAAAATAATGTTTGTCACAGGGACTACTAAAATCAGTATAGTTTTAGTAATCCCTGGTTTGTCATTTGAAATACGTAATTATTACCGACCAAAATAATATCAGTAAAAATCACTCAAAACATTTGATAATGTTATAATGTACATTTCAAAATATAACTTAATTTTGCCAATAATATTCAGTAATACATAGTTCTAAGAGCAATTAAATGTATGATTGAAATGTATCAAGCGCAAAGATTTTAGATTGGTTTTTTAGATAATATTTTTTTAGAAACGATTTGGATTCATTTTTAGGTTAAATCTAACGTTAAATTGAAACATTGTTGAAATAAAAAAATAAAAATGCCTACTCATGGTTATGGTCTGAGGATTCACAAAATATGTAAAAATTGCTTATTGTAAATAGTAAATAAGAGTAATATTGAAGATGTTTATTAACAACATAAATTGTATGTCAAGCAGCATGTTACATTTATATTTTACTGCAAATAATTTCAATGTATCATCACATTATGATGCAAAAATGACGGAATACATACACAGTTTTAATTTAATCCATTAATATATACAAAGCTTATTTTAATTTAGAAGAATTGCTTTTCTGTGAAATAATTATGATTGAGCAATATTTTTTTCAGCAAAAATATAAATAATTCCATTACAGAAATGAACAGTATTTATTTCACTTCAATATTTATTTATATAATCATAATAGTAAAAAATGTTATTCTCATAAGTATACATATTAAGTTTAATTAAAAGGTTTGGGTTTAGATTTTAGACTAAATTAAAATGGAACTTATTGTCGGTTCATAATAAAAATGGACTTAGGGGAAGCTGGGGCAAGAGTGCACACAAAAGTGAAACATTAGTTTGGTGAATTATAATATAATGGATAACGGTTGTCATTATAGTTAACTGTGCATATTAGTTCAATAGTAACATTACATTACATTACACGTAATACATTTAATTGTATTTACAATTTACTTAATTTTGAAAATGTGCCCCGGTGTCTGGGGCAAGATGGTACACTTTACTTTACTTTTAACTTTTTTGTAAAAAAAAGTATAAAACACTTATATTCCAATAAAATATAACATTTAATGTTTAATAACAATACTATAATATGGTTGTTCAAAATACATATTTCTCTGTGAACTAAGCACAAAATTCAGAAATATATCCACATTGTTTCTGGTTGGAACTGCTGCACCAAAGGTGGGCCCATTTCGCACATTCTTGGCATTGAATCCACTTTTCTTTTGCCACAGAGTTTTTTAAATCTTCCCCACAATAAAGGCAGAACGTCTCTGTCTCTTTTATGTATCGGTCAACTCCAATACCCGCTAAAAATATAAGAAAATATTTGTGTTAAACCCAAATGCAATCAGCATTTGTTTAGGTAAAGACCACTCACTTGATGTTGAGGCGCCTTCATTGGGTGCAAATTTTTTCTTTGTTGCATTCTGTTTTTTTTGGCCTGAAATTACAACAACAACAAAAAATGGTGTGAAACCCAAATGCAATCAGCATTCATTTAGGTAAAGATCACTCACTTGATGTTGAGGAGCCTTCATTGGTTGCAATTTTTTTATTTGATGGATTCTGTGTTTTTTTGGCTGAAATTACAAAAGTAAATAATCTTAAACACTGTAAACATTTACTTAGCAAATATTGGAATAATTATGTCAAGGAATTGAATTAGGTACTCACTAGGTACTTTGGGGGATTGACGTGGAGGACGTGGATTGACATTGAGGAAGGTTTTCTATTGAAGTTAGAACTGACGCGGTCTGCGCTTTTCTTTTTCTTGGTTGTAGGGACTTTGATTTCGGTATTGGGGAAATAATTTTAAATGCAGTCTCGAATGTAGCTTTCGGCAATACAGTCTCAACGGAAGATTCCTGCAATCCAGTCTCAACGGCCGCTTCCCGCAATCCAGTCTCAACGGCAGCTTCCCGCAATCCAGTCTCGACGGTAGCTTCCCTCAATCCAGTCTCGACAGCACCTTCCCGCAATCCAATCTCGACGGTAGCTTCCCGCAATCCAAGGGTGAGATCAATCACTTGGATATCTGTCACTTTAGATGGAGCAAAATCTTTTTCTTGGAAAACGTTTGGGTTAAATGGCACAATCCCTGTACATTCAAAACCAATAATAGACTTTTGCATAGTAGCCGTGGCAATATATGCCCGACCAAAGAGCTTTGCGATGTCGTAGAAGGTAATTCGCTTACCTGGATGATTCACTAACCATTTATCTGCTTCATTGTTATAGTGGGCTCTTAGTGAACCAAAGAATACACGGTCAAGAGGTTGCAAGCAATGCGTTGAATGGGGTGGTAAACAGATTACTTCAATGTAATTATCTCTTGCTAAATGCAAAACTTCTAGAGATTTGTGGCTGATGTGACCATCTAAAATTAGCAATTGCCTGTTCTCGGATGTTGGTCTAACATATTTTATAAAGTGCTTCATCAACTTAAAAAAAATGTCCTGCGTTATCCACCCGTTATCGCTGACGTCCAAAATGCTGTTAGGAGGTGCACCCTTCAATAACAACTCATTATTTCGTTTTTTCGCGGAAATATCATAAGTGGTGGCACGTAGGTTCCCACTGCATTCATTCCACAAAGAATCGTTAACGTCTTCCCTTGTTCGCCACTTGTAATTTTCCCAACTTGTTTCGTTCCTTTTGCAGCAATTACCTTTCCAGGTTTGTTTACAGACGTGAGCCCACTTTCATCTATATTCCAAACTTGATCGCCAGAATATTTGTATTGTCACAATTGTTGATCAAGGACATTGTAGTATTTGTCTACTTGAATTTTGTTGAAACCGACAGTCCTTGCTAGGCTTGTTGATTCTGGCTTCCTGATGCTCAACTGTCTGTTCCTTTTTAAGAATCCAGCAAGCCAATCCTCGCCTGCACACATTGACTTCTTGTCAAACCTGTGTGGAATATTCAACTGTTCGGCTAATTGAAATGCCACATTCCTAACAAAAAAAAATTTTTTTAAACAATTGTTTTATTAATAATTGTTGAAGACATAAGGAAATATTCCATGATAAATATTTTATGAATAAATGTTCTAGGGACAAGGTTACCACTTTCATGATTTATGACAAGACCATGTTGAGGTTTACAAAAAAATTTAACAGACAAACCAGGAAAATATTTGTTGCAGACAAAACTCATAAATTTTGCAGAAAAATTGCATAAAAAGATTGAACTTACATTTTTATAAGTTATTACAAAAAATTAGACAAAATAATTAATAAGTACATATACATATAGAGAATAAAGAGGACTATAAATTAAGCCAAAAATATAGGACATAGGATGATTTATTGTTGATTAAAATTATTAAAATAACAGTCAGGTCACCAACCTATAAAAATACTGCATTATATATTATTTTGTTCAGAACATTTTTATGTATGTACATATAAAAGTATATTGTAATTTAACAATCATACTATAGCCCAAATAATGTCAAGTTATCTGTTTTAGGCAATATTTAAGTAAATACAAAATGGTTGACAGTAAAAATTTAAAAAGGAATTATTGAAAATCTAAACAATACAAGCTTTATAAACTTCATTAAAAGATACATTCGACAAATTTTTATCCTTAATTAATTCATTTAAACACGAAGAAGTTTAAGCACTAATAAAGATAATTTAAAATAGCAAACATTGAAAATCTGACATTTAGACTTTGAATAATGTTTTCAAGTTATTATTTTTAAATTAGGTAAGTGGGTAAATTACAATCCCTTTTAGACACTTACCTACAACCATAATGATCTTTTTTAATATGTCAAGTGACCATTTAGAATTATTGATTTAAAAAAGTTACTGAATCGAAGACAAATAATAATATTTATACATTATATTATAATAGGCTTTTAAAACTTCATGTTCACAGACACCAACATTATATTATTGGAAAATTGTATTATAACTAAATAGGATATTGTTAACACCCTTAACCACATGAAAATGATGATCCCTTTTAGACATCTCCCCAGCTACATAATGACTCAGAGTGAAACCTGTAACCTACATTCATATAAGCCCTATGGTCTCAAATAAATCATATTTTGTTCAACATTGCTGTTTCTACAATATTAGATTCAATTCTACTGTACTGTATTATAGAACATTTTTTCTACCGTTTTCATTCTGTTCATTATATTCAACTCGCCATTGTATCAGACTCTATGTTTATGGTTATTTAATAAGTTAGATTTTTTAATAATAATGTCAAACACTAAATTAATTAAAATATACAATACATATTAGGTTATATACCTACAGTTATTTTTCAAATCAATACATAAACATTAAAAAATCTATATGGCACTATTAAGGGTACTTTCTGTTATCCTACCCCACACCCCACACACTTTTTTCTTTCAAAAACTAGGTAAAATTATATTTTATAATTTCCAAATGTAGTAGAATTCATATAAATTAACATGATATGATATTTTAAAATATAAAACATAAAAATACATAGATTTGAAATAACCAATGGAATTCTATATTAATTCGGATTCATCGCTTACGCTTTGCCACGTTTAATATATACACAAACGAAGAAATAATCGATATTTTAAATCTCTGTGTCGTTTATTACCATAGACTTTAAATGAATTTAAATATGTTCTATTTAGTGTCTATGTTTATTACCTACTTGTTTCAAGCAACTTTAGTTGTAAATATATAAATTCCACTACATTTGGAAATCATAAAATATTCTTTTACTTTGTTTTCTTTAAAAAGTGCGGTGGGGCAATAACAGAAAAGTACCCTATTTAGGATAGACACGTTATTGTTTGTCAATCGCAGCATACTAATTCTATATTAATACTGGAACGCCATTTATGAAACGCCATAAAGAGTTGAATGATATATGTAATAGTACCAATGCTTGCATTTTTTTACAGAAACATGTTATATGATATTTTATTTTATTTATAAATTATTGCAGTAATTTATATATATTATTCACAAAATGCTATAACTTGTATTACTTTAACATTTTTTGAATCACCTCATCGAAAATATGAAAATGTAAGCGAAATTAAATTGATATACATACTTAATCGCTTGCATTATTTTAACGACAGAACGAGATCAAGTAACAAATGGAGTATAGGTAAATATAACTATTTTTACACACTTTACCTACGGGCTCGGCAAGATGGGCTCTAGCATAGTGATTGATACAGTTGTTTTTTTAAATCAATACATAAACATTTTCTTGATTAATATGTTATTTAGTCACCTGTCTCGATTTGATGCGTGCTGTATAACCAATATACTGCATGCATGCCATATTGGGGCATGCCAAATTATCCCTTCATAATGATCGAGAGTAACAAATAGAAATATCGCATGCCACTTTTAACAGCGTAACTAAATATAAAATGAATGTTATTGATGTAATTGTTGTAAAATAGTAATAAATACACACACACAAAATTTTCTTTTTTATTTTATATATTTGATTTTTTATTAATACTGTATTTATCAATGTATATTACATTTTGTTTTAAATGCACTTTAGCTTGTAATTTTAATGATTTAACTATTTCTTTTTAAAGTCACTACTTCTGTGAAAAAGGAAGTTTTTCAACATAACATGCCTTAAATAAAATAAATTGTTATCAAATCTAAACATTTTCATTGGATTATTTTTTCATGTGAAAAATATTCTCACTGCGAGAAATAAAAAATTCATTAATGTATAATTCAGAGGAAGTTTTGGCTGAAAACTATTGTAATATTTTATACGTGTAACACGAACAATTTATAGGCTAATTACTATACCTACACGCTTTTTATTTAAAAAACTTATTATGCGTTATTCTTTTTTTAAGCTTATGATGTTTTAAATAGATTAGATATTATTTTAATTCTCCTATGTGCTATATTTATTTTGGAATAATACAATTTTTTTGTAATAACAAAGAGAGATTATGTTCAATCAATTTGAAACTAAAACCTTTTGAAATATACGTTTCAAATATTAATTGTGACTTAAATACTTGTTTTAAAACAAAAAAATAGGTACGTGTTTAATTTGATGTTAACTTTAAATAATATGTTACCTATTTCTTTTATGATAAATAATAATATCGTTTTAGCATTATGTTTCGATTTTGCACATTATTTCTAGTTTTCAAACAAATTTCCTATGAAAATTGTCCATATATACATCTTTTTCTAATTAAGATATTTAAACGTTTTCAAAGTAAATTCATACATCATTGTAATTGAATATTTTAAATATGTAGAAAATTTACTTAAATTATTATTTTACATTATATTTATATAGCAAAATATATTACTAAAAGTAGTATATTGAAATGCTTACAATAAAACTATAAAAAATATTGTGGTTAGAGCTCATAATATTGCATATAAAAAGTGTAGAAAATGAAATTAGTGAAATTTAATGTTTTCAATGTTTTATTGTTATGGCGTGATTTATTGTTATGGCGCTACTTAATAGCGTGATACTATTAATGTTATAAAATATCGACTTATTTAAATACATTATTGGAATCAGTGAACCTCCTGTTGCATTACAAAGAAGGTGGACCTCTATATATGTAGGAAATACATCTATGAGTGTGTGAGTGTGTATGTGTATTATAGTTTGATTATGATTATGTATAGGTAGTACATATGTGCATAATATGTATAGGTATCACAATATGTACATAACACATTATAATATAGATTCGTTCAAACCTTTAAATAAGTGAAATAAAAAGGTTAGCTTCGATGTTCAATATGTTTATTATTCTTGTTTGTTTGATTGAAAAATTGAATATATAAAAGAAATTATCATTAATAGGAATTTACTAACCAGAGTAAAATTAAGCTTAAAAATGAAAAATATTCGGTTAGCAAATTTCTTATAATAAAAATTTCTTTTGTATTAAATTTTTCAATCAAACATGAATAATAAACATTTTGAAAATCAGAGCTAATCTTTTTATTTCACTTATTTTAAGGTTTGAACGAATCTATATGTTACATTGTATTAATAAAACATTTTAAAAATCAAACTAACCTTTTTATTTCATTTATTTTGAGGTTTGAACGAATCTATGTTATATTGTGTTATGTATATATTGTGAATTTAATTATTTTTGATTAGCTAAACAACTTTTTACCATTTTTGGCAATAAAAGTTCAGTTAAGCGATCTTTCTTCTATTAGGACATGATTTTCCTCACGGTTTTTTTCCAGCTTGATCGCTCTAGGGCAGGGCTCCACGTATTGGGGTCAGTCAGGGTTATCGAGGTGTTTATGAGGTTTGTTTGGATGAGTCTGAGCCAGGTGTGCTTGGGTTGTCCTGGGGGTTTAGGGTGTGGTGTAGTAACAAATGAAAGTGCTATTTTGGATGGGCAGTCTGAGGGGAGGCGAAGGATGTGGCCTATGAGATTGAGCCGTCTACGTTTGATGGATATGGACCAAGGTTCAGCTTGGATTTGTTGGTGTAGATGTGTGTTGGTAATGATGTTTGGCCATTTTATTTGGAGGAGGTATCTGTGAAGCCTGCGCTGGAAGTTGTCTATCTGCCCTTCTAGTTGGGGAGTAAGGGTCAGAGTTACGAGTTATAGAGGAATATGGAGGTTACAATAGCGTTGAAAAATCTGAGTTTGGTATTATATGGAGAGAGATGTGTTTGTGACTGAATGTTTTATGGAGTTTGTCCATGGCATTGAGGGCTAAAGATTTTCTGTGTGTGATGTCTTTGGATGTTTGGATATATGATACGAGATATTTGCAGGGGGTTTGATGTTTCTGTGGAAGAGAGGTGTGTTTCTGTGTTTTTTAGATTGATTTGGAGGTTTCGATGTTTGAGGTAGTTTGGGATGTGTGTGATGATGTCTTGGATGGTGTCATGTTAGGAGGACAGGTATGTAATGTCGTCTCCATATTTGGGAGTGATGATGAAATCTGTGGACTGTGGTATTTTAGAGTAGTTGTGATCCATATGTGCTGCTGGGGTTATTTTGGTTGGTTCTGGAAGGCAGTAGGTGTAGTCGGTGGTCTGGTTTGTTGAGTCCAGTGCATGGAGGTGAGATGTGGTGGTATGGGTATTTCATTTGTTTGGGCTTTTGCAAGGTAAAAGGTAAAGGGGATGGGACTGAGGCTGTCCCCTTGGGGGACACCTGTATTCGTAGGTAGGTAGCAATCAGTGAGGCCTCACGCCAGAGATTGGCGCGCGTAGGCTATCACCTCCTCAGGGTTGGAGTAGAGAATTGAGAGGGGAGG
>JAYRBW010064907.1:0-29077 GCA_036023295.1 Invenusta paracnida | reverse complement strand
GGTTTGAATGAATTTATATCTTTTAAAATTGTCTGTAGCTAACCAGCTTTTTGCCATTTTTGGCGATAAAAAAATTATAGTATAGCGAATATAAAAGTATGACATATATTATATAAAATAAGTTATATTTATAAATATATGGTTTTTTGATTACATGAAATGGGTAGGCTATGTAGATTTTAGAATTTCATAGGTGGCCCTGGTTCAACTCTGGTTGAAGAACCACAGTGTTATACAGAAATAGCTATACATGATCGAGAATAATAATTATTTATATGTTAACATTAATCAAATAAAGCGTTAGGATTCCTTTGTCTTGTCTTTAATCCAAGTAAAAATATTAATGTTAATATTTCAATAATATATAATATATACTTGATGGTAACATTTATTCAAATAAATATAACTTATGAATAATTACTTACTCCCTTTTTTCAATAGCTCTATCATTATTTTAGGCACTTCAAAATTATTAAACTAGAACATTTAATGCTTATTATTCCAAATCGCCAAATAAATTATAATCGGATACTTCGCCTCTGATTTCTATTATCTCCAGACGACTTAATCTAAGACTTCCTCTTGATCTGAAATAACATTCCTCACTTCTGTGACTGACATAATATCTTTTGATTACTAACAAACGTACCCCATATTACCTATATAAGAACACAAACAGGCACTCGTATGCACTTATAATATTTGAATCTAATGTAAAACCAAGGTAAATTAATTTAAAACAGGAGCGTAGCCAGCATTTCAAAGTCTATTTATTAAAATAATCGAATTAAAAATGCCAATTATGTTAAATTCAACTGAAAAAACAAATCTAAATTTTATCGGTAATTTAACGTTTAAAATAAACATTTACAGTATTTAAGTCTTATCTGAATATTTAGCAAAACAAAATGCGTACTCATTTAATTGATCGATAAAATATAATTTCTTATTATTCTGGGAGAACCAAATTTAACCTTAAACAAAGAAGATATGTATATAACTAATTTTTTCACTCATTGTAAAATATTTCTTTATCACAAATTATATAACAACACTTCCAAATAAACAGTAAAGTTAATGGGAATAAAAATCATTTATATTTTAGAGGTCATTTGTAACCCACAAATAAGCCATTATTTTGAAAGATTCTCGAATCAATACCATTTCTGTTTTTCACTTCCATTATGTCGTACAGACTTCCATTTAGATTTCGTAATCTGACCTCATATGACGTGAATGGATCCCTTCCTAGCCATAAAATAGTTCTATAACAACCGAATCTGTATGTTTGTGTGATTCCAACTTCTGCAGAATAAAATATAGAGAAATAACATTTACTTATTTGTATAAAAACAATTATGCATTTATATATTTCTACGATAGATTCATACTGATGATATTATTATCTAATTTAACGACAGCTAATAGTATTTAAAGAAAGACTTTAATAATGTTAAAAATAATGATTCAAAATATTAATTTCTTTAGTCAGTAACAGTTAATTATTATTCTGTTATATAGTCTTCTAAAAATGCCAAATATAGTGAATACTTTAACTTAAGATTTTAACATCGAAGTTGAGGATGATATTATAGTATTCATCTCATTTACGTCTTAAATACCTATCTTGTTATACATGTTTAAACCAAATAGTGTACAGAATAAATAAACAATATTACTTATCCACACATATGGCTAATGCTTTTTTAGCGATTATTTGATTATCCGTTTTGCTATGTTGGCAGTGTCGGAAATTTCATATATATTACTGCTGTTTTTCTTTCAATCTATATACATCATGAATGAAATAGATGATTCATTCAATCTTAATTGCATAAAATTGAAAGTTGCACAAATAAGTTATTATAAACATGAGTGTGTATTTAGAGACACATTCCTGTGAAAAATACTAGCTATAACAATGAGGCTATTTCGGACATAATTTAAGTTATTAATATCATATGCATATACTCTTATCTAACTTAGCATAATGAAGGCATTTACCGGAAATATATCTACTTATTAACGGGATATTTAACTTGTAAGATACGCAAGATTTATAAAGTAAATGAAACTGCACCTTACAACAACTTACCCAAGCATAACTTCTCATTTGCGCTTAATTTTGGTGTCAGATGAATTCTATTGTTTACTCCTCCAAGCAATACACCGACAATTTGAAACAACAAAAAACTGGGCTTGGTATTATTGAGAATTACCGAAAATTCATCTGCTTTGATAGGGGAGATGATATTATATACACATGTGTAATATAATAAATTCATATTGATAAAAATAACCGAACTATTGACTCAATTTAATGAAATTATGACCTCCTATATATAATATACATTATAGCTATATGTATAATATTTATTATTGATTGATAATAAAGTGAAATTAAAATGACTTATGCAATTATAATTAAATGAGTTGAAATTCAATTTTAAGCTTAAATAAATGTGTAATACGTAATTATGTCAGATACTACCTTTGCAATTACATTTTCAGAAACTGATGTAGTGATAACCAATTGAAAACCATATCAAATGTTATTTATTCTACGAATTAATGTATAACGTGTTAAGTTTTCATAACATGGATATAAATGGATAGGTACCGTCATAGAGTACACATTGAGAAACGACTTTAAGGGCGTTACTATGGATTTTGACTCCACAATAAATAAAATCTATTTTTTGATAGTTATTATTTAACTACCACTACGATAAGTATTTATATTTAACAAGTATAATTTTATAATTAATTAATAATAAAATAATCAATATATTACACGATAATTAAGAAATAAATTACAATTATTGTGATTTTGTTTACATTGACGGCCGCCATTCATGTCTACCCTGGCAAATGTTTTAGCATTGAAAATTCCAGTAAGGGATAGATTTTTTACGTTTATGGCTGTAGTAATCACTAAAAAATTTAAAGTTTAGTTTTTTCAAATGTAAAACAATAGCTTACAGGTAATTTATATATTTTTGTTAGATATTCTGACTTCATCATATTCATAACTTTCAAACCTGTACATATATATGTACTTTTATTGTCATTAAAAAGTACTAATATGCTTGGATATATAGATTTCAATTTTCTATGCTTATGTCATTATAAATATATTGTTTCTGTTTTATCTATTTAGTTATGCATAAAACAAATACTTATTATTACTATACTACTCACAATCAGGAGTAGCCAAGCAGTAGTACAAACATGATTTTTTTAGTTTTCGTTGAAATTACAACAAAATATAAGAAATTAAATCTACAATTGATTCGATGGATTTTAATATATATATTTAAAATGTATACATTCAAAACACATGAGTCGTTTCTCTATGTGTACTCTATGGTGTAAACGATTGAACGAACAAGCAAAATTATTTAAATCATGACAACAAAACATATTTTTCGTTTATATGTGCAAATTCGTGAATATCCAACTGTGCATAATTATTGCTTTGACAAGTTGCATGTTATTTTTGACAAATATGCTGATGTGTGTATTTATGATATGGAGTTGTCTGAATGATTCAATACTAATTATGCTTGTGTTTGCTTCTATACAAGTTGCTGGAAGAAATCTTCTATATAAGATGTTGGAAGTTGAACGTGCTGTGTTATGTTTCTTAGAAACATTGAGAGAATAATGTGATTATTTCGTGAAAACAAAAATGAAATATATGAAGAAAAATTATTTCGTGGAATCAAAAATGAAATATATGAAGTGAAGAAAATTACTTTGATTGCTGAAATTAGAAATGGAATTCTATGCTTTTATTATGCAGTGACCTAAAGCAATGCATTTTTCAAATTGCAAGCTACCTTTTTACAGTACTCAAATTCTAGCAGAACTAGCTAGTCAGTAATTAATAATGCAATAATGAAATATAATGATTTTAATCTGTTCTTCAATGGTTCTGTTTAATATTTTTTAATAGTTGGGGTATGTTTATTTCAGTAATTCCTTAAACATTCATTTTCTGGATAGTGTCTATAAGGAATTTAAGACTTATTTTGATTTATCGTTAGCCTTTTAGTAATGCATAATGGTATTAGTTTGCAAATATATGCTTCGCTTACAATATTTAGAGTATTCAATTCTATTTAGCTGAGGGAACTTTCAGTTCGAAAAGTTCGAAACATCCCTGATGATTACTTTATAGCTATATAAGTACTTTTAACTAGAAAATCATTGTTAATTTAAATTTAAATATGCTTGCTTCAAACAATATCTGCTGTCAGTTTTGGTGACATAAGGCAAACAATTATTTTCAGATATAAATATTAGTTCATTGGAATACTTTACTTTACCGTCTTAAGTACCTACAGGAATCTAGATCAATTCATTATAGCTAACAACAAATCTAGTTTCACTGCCAGAATCCATCCATCCATTTCCTATTATATCATTCCTCCATTTTCACGCTTGGATCAGATAGAATTCTTGAATTCTTATGCAAGTCCTTTATTCAAATCTTTGCTAAATACAGGTATCATTTTATACATCGATTAGTTAGCCATAGCAAAAACTAAAGATAAACTAACTATAGCAAATCCAAGTAAGTCGATAATTAGCACAATGTTGCATTCTATACTCTTAATCTAGTTATTAGTGATCTACATATCCACCACCGTGTGGGACTTCAAGTGTTTAGAGTGAACGGCAAACGGGTCGTTCATCACACACAATAGATGAAGTGTCTATATTGGACATTAGATAATATATTTCTTGGACCCAAAAGAATGTTAAAGCCCTAAACGATCATCTAGCAAATTGCAATGAGTTAGTTCTCACAAATGTTTTGATTAAAACAAACCGACGTCTCGTTCCGGCCTCAGAGTGCAAACGTAAGTAAGCGTCAACTGCGCAATGTATCAAAGAAGTCAATGGAAAATAATAAATATAATATATTTTTAAAGTCAATTCAAAGATTGATATATTGTTTCTTTTCTTTATGGTATACTCAACTCACGTATGTATATATACATAATATAGGATGAAATACATATTAATAAATATTTGTGTGATGTTAACATTAACAGGTCTTAAAATGTTATAATTTTGTCCAATTAGTATATATATCCTAAAATACATGTTAATGTAATGTTCGAAAAAGTTTTTCTTATATTTGTATAAATGGATTATTGATCTTCTCTTTTTATACTTCTTTTTACAGTAATATCTTTTACGAATGTTAATTTTTGTTATTAATAGATATTTTTGTAGTTTCTTGGTTATAATTTCGTATAGTTTTTTCATGTAGGCATTAATATATTTCCATCAATGTTTTTCAATGTATGTTATTATGATAAGAGGTTGAGAGCTATACTGTAACAAAAACGTTTTTTAAACAATAACAGTTATCAGAAATGTATTTTGTTAAAGTTTGTAATTATTGGTTATTCCCTAAAAAGGGCTATTTTATAAAAAAACAGGGTTTTCCATTTCCTGCTATCTCATATCATTATATATTACATGAAGATTGTAAAATAAGGCTAAAAAACATTGTGACTCAACATTAATAAGCACTGTATTTTTTGTTTTGTGTGTATTTTCCGTATTTAAATAATTTTTGCAGAAAGATTTGTTAAAACATCAGTTCTTCTTTTTAATAGAAATACAAAATAAAAATAAAAGTCTTAGCTTATGTTTCAAATTTGATAAATTCGTAAAAATACTATAAATATAAAAATTGTATCCGACAAAACTGCTAAATGTTATAATTTGTAATAATGAAGCTTATAATATACTACACTATCTGGATATTAAAAGCACTATCATGAGTCGATCGATTTGGTCTTAAAAGTAATGCTGATTGAATTAATATTAAACTTCGGCATCAGCTCAAATAAAAATAATTGTTGAATTATATAAGAAGACTACAGTGAATTAATAAATGAAGAATATATAAGCATTTTCGAATAACTCTTTATCAAAGAAGCACCTGTAGCGTACAGAAAATAAAGTATATTGGTATAAGATGTATTCTTATTTTAAACTGTACTAATAATACTATTGTCTAGTAAATAGAAATCACCAATGCCTATTTTTTGCGAATGTATGTAAATATTGCTAATTATTTAACACTGACAGTCATTTTAAAATTGCACAATAATCTTAAAATAATGAATAATTCTAGTCTAACAATTCAAATGCATATTCGCTGTCATGCTGAAAATCACAGGAAGTGCGAACTGTATTTAATTAACGAGTCGAAACTATATTGTACAGTGAACCGAAAGATAAAAGTTTCCTTTTCTGAGAAAAAATTAATTCACTAAATAATTATTATATATCCGATTAATGGTTAAACTAGCTCGTAAAAAGGATAAAAAACAATAACGTAACAATGCAGCAAATCTAGTATCTGGCATAAACTGGTTTATGCTTGCTTCCATTAAAATTTATATTAAGAAAAACTATGTTTGATGAACTAAATTTTATGTATTTAGTCGTGTTTTTTTTAAACAAGACAATGTTTAATTACTCTGAACATATTTACCTTCAATTATACAACATTATGTCTCTCCTTATGTATACCAGTTTAAAACATTATATATATACACCTTGGAATATACAATTTTTATTTGAAAATTAAAAGTAAATGTAATGTAGACATTCAAGTAAAAATATTGAAAAATTGCAGCTTTACTGGTAAACAATAAAAATAGATTCTGATTTTTTTAAATTTTCACTCTAGTTGCATTTGGTTTATAATTTTTAAGTGATTTGTTATAATAACGTAATAAAATAATTATATAATTAATATTTCTCATTTTAAGTTGTTTTTTTCATAAATACGGTTAAGTTTTTTAATACTATTTTTTTAAATTAATTTTTGTTGATTTTTGTTAATACTAAGTTGATATAAACTATTTTTCTTTTATACATAAAATGTCCTTGCCTGAGTTAAAGAATATTCAAAAATTAATTTTGAACGAACAGATGCATTATACAAACTTATTTGTAACAAAAGAAAACGAAACTCAATATTTCACGCCATCACTTCCTGAGTTACACGCAGGTACTCACAAACCAATTAATTGGTCTTAAATTAGAAAATCATTTACATTTTACAATAGCTCAAGGACTACTACACAATATCCTACTACAACGGCTCTTTCAAATAAACGATTTCTTTAATAACAATAAAGAAGATATAAGGAATAGGTTTATACTAGTAATATAACCTTGTACCAATAAATGATTTACTTTCTTAATTTGAAAGTGCGTTAATGATAGACAAATTCATTTAATAAAATATATTAATCAAAAATGCTAAATGTTATAATTTGTAATAATGAAGCTAATATATACTACAATATATATAAATTGTGATTTTTTCAATTATTGGGTCATAATGAAAACATGCATTTTTAATCTGATTATTAAAATTTATTAAAATGTATCTTTACTAGCTAGCATATTTATTACTTGTAATAAAGTAATTTCTTCTAATCTATAAGAGATCCTACAGAAACAAATTATCATAAATTTGTAAATAGTCTTCTATAATTTATGCGTAAATGAAAGCACATTTTTTGTCTTCTACTGTATAAAAGAACAAAAAAGTAATATATACAGTCGTAGAAAGAATGTTGTACCCGTCTAACAATTGTCAGAAAATAATGTACCTGGCATTAATGGTAATCATTACCGCATGATATATCAATATCAATATAATTAATATATTGGAAACTATCATCCCAGTTAATTATCAGCAAGATGATGCCTCAATACATTCGGCAAATCTACACTCAAACATTTCTTCAAGAACATCAGATCACTTGTTTGGAGTGGCCTGCATTCAGTCCAAATATGAGTCCGATAGTAAGAAAATGTTTGACGTCTGATGGAGCTTCACATAAACAATATATATACAAATCAACAATTTTGGATATTAAATATGTTATTTTCTTATATTTTCTTATATATTTGAAAAGCTTAATGCAACCCTGGATGACATTTGGACAACAGTAATGGAAGATTTTAATTATAGAAGAAGTCTAATCAGTTCCATGGCTCATCGTGTCCAATCTTAAAATCATGCAAGAGGGAGGCTTCCCTAAATATTAATTACAAATATTTAATGTAGTTATTCTGCAATTAATTAGCTTGCACAAAGTGTATACAATTTTGGATATTAAATATATTTTATTTTCTTTAATTGTTAGACAGGTAAACCCTATTTTGCCACGACTATAATACATATATATACCAAAGTAATTTAAGTGTTTAACAATTAATGTTTTCAATTATTATCAACGAACAAAAAAGTCTAGACAATACTGTTTGGCATTTGTAAGCTACATTCAGTAAACCACATCCCTCAAAAGGCAAACTACATTTTTAGTAATAAACAACTAATGTTTCATTTTATTTAAAATAATTATTCTCCTTTTATTATTATTGTACAAATTTTATGTACCTGCATAATCGAGCTTGTCATTTTTCTTGAAATCTAATTAGAAGCAGTGAAGTTATTTAACTAATGCTGACTGCAGTGCAATTGCATCTGATCCGGTTAATTTAAAATAGCTTTTGACAGATAACGCATCAAGTAAATAGTTTGATCAGCCAGTTAGTCAGGCACTCTATTCGGAGCGTAGCCTATCTGATGTCATGCTGGAATCTATTTAGACTTCTGCCGCTATTTCTTGCATAAATAGTGACATGTTTTATTAATATAATAGTTCCATAATAATTACGGATAAGTTGCATAGCAATGAAATAGCAATCATAATTATAACACGCAACTAAGTAACTTACCTACGAGCTATATACCTACTGCAACAAAGAAATAGCAAGGCAGTGCCGTTTCGACTTAGTTTGCTATTAATCAATAAACTGCTGTCAAATATACTAAGTAATATCGGAAATGTTTACATTAAAAACTGTAAATACCAAATTTAAAACCTTCTCGTAAATAGTTTAAATAGTTTTTTAGATATTAAAATAGCTATCAGGGACTACTAAAGCTGATTGCAACTTAAAACGTTTCTTCAATTAATTTATTTTTACGACAAAGAGTTATTTATTCGTACTATTTTTCCCCTTTTTATTCTAGATATTTCTTCCGACGGTTTATCATAAAATATTTTATAAATATATTTTTTAAATGTTTAAAAAAGTAAAATGATAACATTGTTTGTCATGTAAACTTTGAAGAGTTCTGGTGTATGCAAGGGTAAAATCAAACTAACTTGTAATATTAAATTTATTCTCCATTATACTGTTCAATATTGAACGTGGAGAGAAATTAAACCACAAAAAGCGTTTTCAAAATTGAATTATTTCAAACAATTTCATATTATATTCCTTCTTTCTATTAATGTTGATCTATAATAACGCAACTGAGAAGAAATTCAAACTTAAGAATTATAATGATGCTTTGAGGCATAGGGTTGGAAAAGTTATTATTGAGACTTATAGGTACATTCTCGTAGGCGTATGTCTCCATTCGGAAGTGTGGGCGATTGTCTCTATTAAACTGGGACTGTCCCACTGGGACATGTAAAACCTATATTAGATAAGTCTTTGTTTTATTTCAAATCAACTATAAAAATAAATTAGTAAACTGAACGAAAATGGTCAAGGTAATATCTGACATATTTCATGATTATAAATTATATCTAAATTATAACTATAAATTATGTCTAAATAATATCTATAATTTCTACCTAGACCAATATCAATTTTATTATATGTACATTATAAGTATTATAGATTTTCTATAATTACTAGACATGTTATTTATTTCAAGATATCTCTTTTTTAAAGTTGGTAATAACTCAATTTATTATAGATCACACTCCAACCCGAAAATGTACTTACCAAAATTATGTTTTTCTGTTTGTAATACTATTTATCGTGCAAAATGTATCTGTGAATATTATTTATTTTTCAATATTTTTCTAATTTTCTAATTTTGTATTTCATTGTATTATATTTATAACTATAAAACAATAAACTTAAACGAATTATGCTTTCAATATTATGGGCCCGTATAAGCTCGAATGAATGTATACGTATACTCGTAGATAGTAGGATTTTTTGTGAAGTTGTTGAGTTTTATTCACTTTCCGTCGTATAAAAATAACTGTATTGGTAATGCGTTCCCCAGTCAAAATAAATCCTTACTGCATATTATTATTTTATTATTAATGTATAGTAGCATTACACATTTTGCTACTTGTTCCAGTAGTTTATCACACTATAACCCAAAACAAGTGATATGTTTTGTTTCAAATAAATTCAGCTCAAACTTATTTGCCTATTATGTATGTATACATTTTTACTCAGAGTCAGACAGAAAAAAAGGCAAATAAAAGTACACACCTTAAAGTGTTCTCAAAGATTTGAAGACAGATTCACGAAAAACATTTGTTATAATTCATTAATTATTTTTGCTCTTCAAAAAACTTTGAACTTCACATTTGGGTAGCAACGAAGAATATGTTATGAAGTGTATATTGATCAACAACATCTATTACATGTTTGGGTAATAATTTTAAAACAAGCTTTCTTCATTAAAACTAGTATATTGTGTTAATTTTCGTGTTTTTTCTAAATATATATTAACGTGTTAATTTTTGTTTTGTGTTACTAACAATAACAAAAACAATGAAAAATAAAATTAATACATAGAATATACACAAATATACATATATATATATATACACATGAAAATACCTACTAATAATAAATATCAAAATATTATTAGACTATTGTCATAATTCTTAAACTAATATGGTAGCTTAAAATGTAATTACAGGTTACCTTTTAAGCGTCATACCAATTATAACATATAAACTAGAATATTACCTCTTTATTAAAAAAGTGCCTTTAAACAAATGAGTTAATTAAATAATAGTTAATACTTTTTCTGTCAGAAACATATATCAACAAATTACATCGTAAACAGTCCTGGAAATAACAAAAATTCTGATTTTGTTATTTTCAACGCAAAACAAAAGTTTGAAAAAATATATAAAATGTACAACACAACACAACACAACACTTTAACTGCAATATTTGGTTACCTTAAATTTACTCAAATATGAAGCTATATAAGGCTGCCTGTAAATTCTACTTCGAAACTTTTAGGAAACTTTTATAACTTGGGCTTGTTTCCACTACGAGTACGGTGAAGAGTACCGCTTCCGCACCAAAAATCGAACCTACTCAGCAAATTCGTTCATGTGGTCAAGAAACCTCTCAACGCAATAAATAGACAAGCTTCTAAATATGTTTCTTTAACAAATTTTTAATTTATGTATGTAAACTTTTAAAAGCATTTCGTACTGTTTTCTCTTCTACCATATAACCTATGCGTGCTTTTAGAAATCTTTTAGGTATTTTGCAAAATTATTTGAAATGTGCTTTTAAATGAGACTAAAATTCGAAATAATATATTGATAAATATTGTATATATTTGCTCAACACGTTTCCAAGAGAACACAATATTTATTTCCTAAAACTTATATTGAAGCAATACACGATAAGGTCAAACACTTTAAGTTTAAGAAAGAGCTAAAATATTATATTTTATTATATCGACATTTTTTCTGCGACTCTTGAAACTCACATAAGTGTAGGTACTTATTTAGAATATATATGTACATACTTATATTCTCTAGGTATACATATAGGTGTATTTAATATTTCAATTAAGTTTATTATTATAGTCAAAACAAGAGATAACACGCCTTATTGAGCTTATGCAGTTATTGAGAAACAACTACTTTCGATCTATATTTCAGGCCATTGAACTACTCCAATACAGTCTATTTTCTTATTAATTTCTAAGAAGTCAACAAAGAGAATGTAAGTATTAAGTTTTAAGTTTTACTATGCGTGACATCTTATAATACCCATCCTTGATACAAGGGAACTACTAAGCATTGCAGGAAATTTATATTTCTACCAGCAAGGGGAATTTGTTTCAAAAGTGGCACAAAGGTGTTCGTTGATTAAATACAATGTTCTTTAGTAGAATTCTTTTTCTAGCGTGGCCGAGATGTTAGTTAGTATGTGATTATGACGGTATTATGATGCACAAGAATCAATCTCATTCCAAATCAAATTAATGAGAATTATTGACCTGCTATTGTTTGCGAGGATATATCTGTAAGCTATATATCATCTTCTCAGTCTCAATACCTTGGTTATAGACCTGGTTGGTATAATAACATTAATTATAAATAATAAGTCAGCAATTATTTATTTTACGCTTCAGCCTTTTACGATGCTCTCTTTCATCTAGTTTTTGAGGTTGATTGTTAATCAGATTACGTTTCAACATTTTTATTATGCTCTCTTTAATTTAGTTTTGCGGTACGTTAATTGTTAATGGTTAATTAGAATACGTTTATTAATTTCTGGCTTCCGAAAAATAGTCTATCATGAGTTTTCAACTGGATTTATTTGTTTCTGAGATATATTGTAGTACAATTGTTCTGAAATATAAGTTACATTATATAAACTATAACCTTTGCTTGATACTAATTAATATTGAGATTATTTTAGCATTCAAATTAATTCGTTTATCTGCTATTTCTGTATTATGTTGAATATCAGAGAAAAGATTTCATTAAACGTTATACAATACATTTATTTCTTTGCAAATTATATCATAATTTATAACAAACCAATGTCTGTTAAGTTATAACAAAATCACTCAAAGCTTTTGCTTTTCTGAGATAGAAAAATTAATGAGTGAATCGTTATAATAATAATAATAATAATATATATTTATCCACCCGTCTACACAAAGTACATTCCGAGAGCAAACGATGATACACAAACGAAACAGTTATTACTGTTAATTTAGAAAGAATACTAGACAAAGTTTAGTTTTCAATAACCGCTTGAAAGTTTTAACATCACTAGAATTTCTACATGCTGAAGACAGAGAGTTTCAAGCAGTAGGTGCAGCAAAGCAGAAGACTCCACGAGCTCGAGTTCATGCAGTTCTTATAATATGCTGGTACAGACTTTTCCCCAGAAATTCTTTACAAGATCAATTTCGTTATAATCTAAATTTGATTATTGACATTGATTTATTTGAGACTTCGAGGCAGTCGACCAATTCTTTATATTTTCTGATTCGGAGTAATTGATTTAATCTTATAATATTTTTCTGTAGGTATATTTCATAAATTGATTTTTCTGGTTTCTAATTATGTGTTACATTAGATAATGCAATTTTGGGGTTATCACCTTACCATAGTGAATGTTATAAATTTGGAAAGATTGATAGTTGGTTATTCGTCCAACAAATTATTTAAAATTTCTAATTGCCCTGGCGTTTCGTATAAAAGCCAGTGTTATAAAAACATTCCTCCTCCCAGAAACAAGTGGAGGATAAGACGGTCGTCTGGTAAGATATTTGTAAACTATTTAGTATAACATACTTAGCGTTAAAATTATTAAGATTATATTTATTTAATTAGTGGAATTTGATAATTACTGATAATATTAGTTTGCTATTGTTAGGTATTAAAGTTAACTGTGAGCACAGGCATAGCGAGGACAGAGATGACGGGTCTGGTTAAAGGAGACTCTGGAGTTACACTGGTGAGTACTCTGTATATATGTGTGAAAGTACAGCAGTTGAGTTAAAAAGTTATTCGCTTACGAACTGGACTGCATATCAGTAGAGTTCTCGAGATAGTTTCTTCACAATTCGAACACAACATTTCTGTATGTTCTGAAGGCTCTTGATGGAGGAAACTTTGCATTCACTGATCATAGAATCGCATGAGTCAAGCTTCATAAACACAAATGCACAATTTCATGTTATCTAACTTGAAAAAGAAATATTTACAACCGAAATGAACATTGATATTAATGTATTTTGAGATATATTCTTGAAATTTGCTGATCTTCGTTAACAAAAAAATAATATTTAATTAAATTTAATTTTTTTATAATTTGCAAACAAAAATAAAGATTGATAAATTATTTTGTTTATATTTTTCAACTAAATTATCATTTTAATTGCAGAAGGATTACAATAGTTAAAATGACGATATCACGATATTTCTACTAATTAAAAATGTGATTATTTTGCCATGTTAATAATTATTTTGTTATATTAATTTTGCAGTTATGTTTTCTTTTATTCCGATTTTTAATTTTTATCAAATAATTATCATGTGACGGAATTTGACCTATTTCTAAACACTTTTTATTTAAGAAATATAATATTATGCTTGTTTATCATTAAATATTTTTCTGTTCCTAAATCTATTTCATTAAAGAAACAACATATTATGTCCATTTTAACAAATTTTTTAATGATTTTAATTAAACATGTTTTTAAGTTGTGTTACGTTGGTTCTTCAAATATTTACCTATTTCATAATTTACAATGTAGATAATTTCGCTGATTTTCAAATCCTGTAAAAAATGATTTGTTATAATTAGTTTTGCATGCGTTGAAATGACAGATAAGTAATGCCCCGAACACACGTTAAAGTGGATCGGTGAGCGAGTCGGCTTGTCAAGTCGGTGGATCGTTATGGGTCCAGCTGATGGTCAATCCAGTTTGACAAGCCAATGGATCGTTATGTGTCCAGCTGATAAAATCAATCTAGCTTGTCAAGCCGATGGATCGTTATGGGTCCAGCTGATGGTCAATCCAGCTTGACAAGCCGATGGTTCGTTATGGGTCAACTGATAAAATCAATCCAGCTTGTCAAGCCGATGGTTCGTTATGGGTTCAACTGATGGTCAATCCAGCTTGACAAGCCGATGGATCGTTATGGGTCCAGCTGATAAAATCAATCCTGCTTGAAAAGCCGATGGATTGTTATGGGTCCAGCTGATAAAATCAATCCAGCTTGACAAGCCGATGGTTCGTTATGGGTCCAGCTGATAAAATCAATCCAGCTTGTCAAGCCGATGGATCGTTATGGGTCCAGCTGATAAAATCAATCCAGCTTGTAAAGCCGATGGATTGTTATTGGTCCAGCTGATAAAATCAATCCAGCTTGTAAAGCCGATGGATCGTTATGGGTCCAGCTGATAAAATCAACCAGATTGACAAGCCAATGGATCGTTATTGGTCCAGCTGATAAAATCAATCCAGATTGACAAGCCAATGGATCGTTATGGGTCCAGCTGATAAAATCAATCCAGATTGACAAGCCGATGGATCGTTATGGGTCCAGCTGATGATCAATCCAGCTTGTCAAGCCGATGGATCGTTATGGGTCCAGCAGATAAAATCAATCCAGCTTGACAAGCCGATGGATCGTTATGGGTCCAGCTGATGGTCAATCCAGCTTGACAAGCCGATGGTTCGTTATGGGTCCAGCTGATAAAATCAATACAGCTTGTCAAACCGATGGATTGTTATGGGTTCAACTGATGTTCAATCCAGCTTGACAAGCCGATGGATTGTTATTTGTTGAACTGATGGTCAATGCAGCTTGACAAGCCGATGGATTGTTATTTGTTGAACTGATGGTCAATGCAGCTTGACAAGCCGATGGATTGTTATGGGTTCAACTGATGGTCAACACAGCTTGTAAAGCCGGTGGATTGTTATGGGTTCAATTGATGGTCAATCCAGCTTGAAAAGCCGATGGGTTGTTATTATTTGTTCAACTGATGGTCAATGCAGCTTGACAAGCCGATGGATCGTTATGGGTCCAGCTGATGGTCAATACAGCTTGACAAGTTAATTTGATGAAATACTTTGTGCTTTGCATAAACAATATTAACAATAAAAATTTAGAATTTTCAGAGCCTACGTGTTTGTAAATTGATCACATGTAGCATTTTTAAACCAATAAGATTTTGAATCGGTGATGGCTAGACAGAAAATATTGAACAAGTTTAATTTGTGTATAAGCCAAGCCATTGAACATATGTGCGGGTGGGGCATTATATGCATCAGAGTCATATTTATGTATTTAATTTGAGAAAAAGAATGTACTAAAGGGGTTATTTTAATGAAAAGTGCATAGTATGTAACAAAATTGTTGTTTCGTAGAAAAACCCCGTATATTCAAGTCTTTACATGCACGAGTATATAGCCTTTTTATTAAGTTATATTATTATGATACTTTAATTCGCATAAATCAACATTTACATGTTATTATATATATATATTTTTTCCTTTTAGTATAGCAAAAAAGTATCATTTGTTTTACAATCTACAAATATATTATGCAGATGCAAATTTAAAATCACGAGTTTAATTTTTATAAACGTACTCTCTTCTTAGATGTATGTTGGCGTTGCAAATCTACGTAAGTGTTGGTTTCTTTAAGTGTAAGCATTTAGTAAATTTATTTCATAAATTATAACTAGCTTTTCTATGTAATTTCACATAAAAGAGTGTAACATTTCAAGCTTATAAAATAGTACGTACATTTTTCGATACATTTACATTCAATCCTTTGTGCTCAGGTGTATGGTGGATGAACGGGGCCAAAACGATATTTACTATAAAACGAGGGAAAATCACTGATTATAATAAGTGCAATTCACTTTTCGTGAAAGATATTCAATATTCAATAAAGAAATTCACTTTTTGTGAGTGAAATTCGCTTTTCATAAGTGAAATTCACTTTTAACGAATGAAATTCACTTTTAAACTGGGATTTTCACTCATTTTTGCAGTGAAAATCATTGTTTTGGCCCCTTTCATCTACGTGTGAATTTCCCTTTAAATGAGTGAAACTTATTTTTCACGAATGAAATTCACTTTTCACAAGTGAAATTCTCGTTTAATCAGTGATTTTCACTCGTTTTATAGTGCTTATAGTGAATATTGTTTTGGCCCCTTCCCTCCGCCAAACGGGTGTACAAATTCAAAAGTTGTCTACTAGAACCGGCTATGTACATTTTCAAGTTATGGCATACCTACCTATTCGCTCTGTAATGAAAATTAAAAAGTTTCCGTATTATTGACTGCTGTTCGCATGTTCAAAGTAACCAATTTCTACATAAACTATTTGGGAAGTTGTCTAAGTTTATGATAATTGTTATAAAAATGATTGTAAAATATATAGTAATTTCAAGATAATATATAATCCTACTTTTGCCCAGTCGTTATAGTCATTCAATTTTTATAAAGGTTGCCATTTATTTTCTTAAAACAGTTATTCTTGCCAAATTACACAAATTTATGTTCTAATTGATTTTCAGATTTTATAAATATGCACATTGCAGTTTTAGTTTTGAGACATATTTTTCAACGTGTTTATATTATACTTCGATGAAAGATGTCAATTACTTAAAATTGCACTCACAATCACACTAAATAAAATTTAACTCAAACATTACCAAATCAATGTTCTGCAATCCATTATATTATGTAGCAAAATATGACAGTATATTAAATGATACGCATAGATCAGTCTTAATATAAAACAGATACACGCAACTGTTGTCTGGATATAGTCGTAGTCAACGAGTTATGCAACTAAAAGCCATCTCGTCTAGCTAATACATGGACATTCACACACTGTCAGATAAAAAGCTCAATAAATCTTTGGATATAAATATATTGGAGGAATAGAGGGTGCTACTATTCCTCCATGATACACTCTGACTACAAAACATGCATATCAAGTGTCGGAGACAAACCAACAGTGCCGTAAAACTCAGGAAGAGAAGCTGGTCTTACCTCTCTCAGTCTAAAATCATTACTTACATTCACTTCATTCCATTTATCCAGAATTTTCCCTTCATCACTAGTCAAACTAACCTCAGATATTGAAGACAAACTTGACAATGAGCCAGCACTTGAAGAAGAATCAGACATAATTATGCAATAATACTCTAAAATATGCACTAAGCACTTAAAATAAGATAACTAACAGAAGTATAGTAATATTATGAAATATAATATAAGATACAATACTACGAGTATAGAGAATAAACCATAAACTAATAAGCTAATGAGTAGAGAATAAACCATAAACCAATAAGCTAATGAGTAGAGAATAAATCATAAACTAATAAGCTAATGAGCAGAGAATAAACCATAAACTAATAAGCTAATGAGCAGAGAATAAACCAGAAACTAATAAGCTAATGAGCAGAGAATAAACCATAAACCAATAAGCTAATGAGTAGAGAATAAACCATAAACTAATAAGCTAATGAGCAGAGAATAAACCAAAAACGAATAAGCTAATGAGCAGAGAATAAATCAGAAACTAATAAGCTAATGAGCAGAGAATAAACCAGAAACTAAAAAGCTAATGAGCAGAGAATAAACCAGAAACTAATAAGCTAATGAGCAGAGAATAAACCAGAAACTAATAAGCTAATGAGCAGAGAATAAACCGTCAAATAATAAATGTAAAACTGAGAAAATATAGTAAAAACTAGATGGAATAACAGGCACAAAAATACTGTTACCAAAAGTGAGAATCTCAATATTTTTGTTGATTTAGTCACCTAAGCTGATGTGAAACATGCACATTCATAGTCAATCAAAATCGAGAATTCCTTGTTCATCCAGTCACAATAAAACTTAAATTTTCCCCCAGCACCATGTGAGTGTCGAAGAAAAGTTTTGCTGAGCACTGAGTATTTTCAACATTTTTAAGTAGTGTGAAGTAATACTTTGTCGCGTCATCCAGTCCTCAAAGGGTTAAAATTGTACTAATAAATTATAATTCTTACAATGATTCTATTAGTTAATACGTAATACATCTGCTTTTCAACAGTGCACGATATATACAACTAATAAAAGTTAATCTGTAATTTCACTAACAAATATGAATATGAATATAATTATGTACGCCTAAAAAAATCGATGTTTCTTCCCTTATTCAAAAATAGTACTATTACTGATATTATAATTTTACCTACTAACTGTCAGCCGACTTAATCAAATGCCACTATATATGTATCATTGTGTAAGATGTTTAATCCTGTATATATAAATTGGGTCTATTTATTCACTATTATTCTCTAAACTTCCCGTAACAAGTTGTATATCTTCACTAATACATATTATATTACGGTTTTAAACACAAGGCATGAGCAGATGATGAGTATATTGCAGAACCTCCAGTTGAACTAACATTATCTTCGCCACGAAGTATAGAAACATCTTCAATATATATTCACACCTTATTTGAAACTTTTCTAGATCGTACACACTTATATTAAAGTAAAATCTGAATATAAAACACACAAAATACAATTTGTCACTCCTAGATAATGCGTATAAATATATTTGTTTTAGTATTTAACTGAAAGCATTCTATTTTAAACATATTCACACTGCCTACGTAATGCAGTGGAAAAACTAATTTTCTAAATTATCTCTTTTAGCCATTTTCATACAATTTTTTAGATTTAAATATATTATAAAGTCGAAATGTTTTATTACGTAGGGTATAAAATAATGCATTTTTTTGCCACTTTTTTATTTTTCAGAAAATGTTCTTAGTATATTCAAATTATGTATAGCAGTTTATATTTTATTTCAAAGTTTTTGTAAATTTGGATATCAAATCTCAAACTTTTCTTTCAAAATCGTGCAACACGCACAACAAAGTACTATTTACATGATTTTAAACAAAAGCAAACGTTTAGTTACCTACACTAAAAAGTATAAACAGTAAAAAAATGGTATCCATCAGTATACAATTTTTGTTTTCTTCTTGTCTTTCAAGACATGTTTGAAACTGATAGATAGATACAATAAGGAAACACGCAACACTACTCTATTATTTTCTCTAATGATTGGTATTTATTTGGCCATATATAACATCTATCGAATATAGCGAATATTATGTTATGAAATTCATAATGGGGACACACTAATATATGTACCATTTGCCACCACACATACATACACATAACAAAGTAAGTGAATCTTAGATAGATAAATAATAATTCAAAATTACTCTAAAGTTAATAGACAAAAAATAATATTACAAGATATATGATCAGTCAGATACTGTAGAGTTGGGCACAAGATATGTCCTTACATCATACTCATGTATGTATTTATATTCCTAATATTGGTATAAATAAATAAATATATTATCTTAAAGATTATGTATACGCCTGAGAGTATCTATTCTATATAAGTTATAGTTTAGAAGTATTTATGATTAGTTACAGTAATAAAAGGAATTGCTCAGCAATTTCTTTTAAATGTAGATATAAAAAATGATTTTTGAAGAAATAGAATACTTGAATATAGAAGTTAGATGATTAGATGATATTTGCATGATTAGTAACTGAGTAAGTACCCACTTAATATTTCTTCACATAATTTTGTTTTGAATCTAGATCTGTTTCTCTGAGATTTTATTGTATCATTTAGGCTATTCCAGAAGATGCTAGCAGTATCTATAATTTTATTATGTTTGACAAAGCTTTTGCAGTTAAATAAATATTGTTTTGATTTCGAGTAGTTATGTTATATGTGTTTAATTTGTTTTCATTTTTGTTTAGACAATCCGGTGATTTATTTGGGTGATGTATGATCTAATGGATTAGTAAAGATAGTCTGAGCTTATGATTGTCAGTTACTTTCAAAGTTTATGTATATTTGTGTATAAAATTTGTGGATGTTCTCTTTTGTTTCGATAGTATAATTTCTAGTATTCTATTTTGAGCCTTTTGTAGTATTTTAAGGTTCATATTGTTTGCTTTTACAGTATGTTCAATGCCATAATTGTACTTAGAGAAGACAATAGAGTTGAATTTTGTAATTAGTTGACTCTTATTTAGGATTTTTTTTATAGTATATTCTTAGTATATTTTTTTATTCCTATAAAATAAAGGAATAGTTTTATTGATCTGACTTGCAACATTATTCACAAAAATGAACTTAAAATTGCATACTTTATTACTAGTAAAATATTGAACAATAATTAAACATTTTCAGAAAATAAAGTAAATATTTCTTTCGATAAAAGGACTTACTGAGCAATTACTCCTTGTTGAATTTTGTTTTCGTATGTGGAAAAGCTGTATTGAAATTTTAGAAAGTTTGTTTACTTGAATTTCTTTTATTTATTAAAGATAGTAGATTACATTTCTTTTTTACGTTTATTTTACCTTGAAAAACTTACGTGTTTTGTTGTTCTGTTGTAAAATAATCGTGTTTGACGACTTTCATATTTGTCTCTATTCAGTGTTATAATAATTGATATAGTATAAATATGAATTCTTTGGTAGGTGAGCGTAAAGATAAATAATATTATGTATAAATTATTATAAATAAATTACAATATGGACTGACTGTAAGTGGTTGACCACCGTTAAATTTGTATCTATTTTCAGTCGTAGCGTTTCAAAAATATTCAGCAATGTTCTTATAATTGCAGTGAATTCGAAATATGTGGTATATACTATATAGTTTTTCTTTGTATATATTATTCTCTAGATTTACCCATATATATTTAGTAAAAAATACAGTAGTTATAGTAGGAAATCGGAAAAAGTAATATTGGTCGTAATAATAAATTATTTATATGTAGTTATAGAATAAATATAAGAATTACTAATAAATCCAAACAACAAGAAAAATCAAATGAGTCTATAACTAAACAAATAGATATTATATACCAATATGTGTGTGTAGTATGTGTATTGTATAATCCATATATAGATATAGATATTTATAACATTATTATA
This sequence comes from Invenusta paracnida, assembly GCA_036023295.1. Lineage (NCBI taxonomy): Eukaryota > Metazoa > Platyhelminthes > Proseriata > Coelogynoporidae > Invenusta > Invenusta paracnida. Next base: position 7,426 of record JAYRBW010064907.1, on the reverse strand, counting down.
TTATATCTATGTAAGTAATGCTATAATATTATTTGTATACTTTGTTCTCAAAATCTTTCTGCGATAGGGAACTTCTGACATTCTTACTAGTATATATTCGTGGTTTATGAAAATATACTTTTCACTGTCACTGTTCTTAGCTACACCAAACAATTATCATCGCCAATTGAGGCAAAATCACACGTCCTCTTAATCCGAAATAAAAAATAAATTAAACCAAATCTTTTGTTGTAGAACCACGGCATCTTTACTGTTGACATATTCACTTTTATTTTTTCTTTATTTTTATTTGACTATTTTTTTTCATTTTGGCCGTTTCTGCCGTCAAGAAGTCATTTTCCAACCATAGTTCTCAGTTTTTCGTTGGTTCGATTCAACTCATTATGATCTCTATATTTCTGTTCCACTCACGGTCTGTGAGGTAGCGATAGATTGCTGTCCATATTCCAATAAGATCAGCCATCTGTGCACTTCAAGCTATAGTAAAAGACTCGCAAGTGCTGTCCCCAAAACTTTGCTGCTGGGACATTATGTTCAATATTTCTAGATAACTTTGATATTTTGTAGAAAATTCTTACACTTTTTAACATGCGATTGGGTGGAGAACTGTGCAGACCTCGGAATGGCTTCCACTTCCTTTTCTACATTGTCCATTTCCTCAATTTTTCATAAATTTTATTTTCAGTTAGCAGACAATAAAATAACATTGAGTCGAGTACAGACACAAATCTATTCATTATACTTTCAGTTGTCACCCATAATAATTCGTCGGTTGACAATCGCAATATTTCACTTACTAACGAAATTCCTCACTTAATTTGAGACATGGTACAGTTACATTTAAGAGACATAAATAATTTGATAATTATGATAAATATACCTATGTTATATCTGAAATCTAATATTTAAATAAATTTAAATAATGAAAATCAATTTAGCTATGTACAATAAAAATATAGTTGAATTGTGCGCCAGCAAATCTTGCCTGCAATTAAAATAAATGTATTTTTACAATAATTGTCAAACATATTCATTCTTTTGTTTATTTGTGTATAACTTAGCAGTTGGCTCCAGGCATTCGAGATTCGATTACTTTTACTTTTAATAAGTTGAATCTATAAATGTTTTTCTAGGTTGAATAAAAAATTCTTCGTCGATTGGTACATTTATTTTAATGGAATAGATAATATAAATTAATTTAGATTAGACAAAATAATCTAAGGTTTAATGTGTGGAGCCAGTATTTAAATAACTCACAGATAAAAAACTAATTTCTTGCATGCTCGTATTTTTCTTTATTACTTTCCAATATAAACTTAAAATATTTCATTATTTTGCTTTTTAGATTATATTTAGAAAAAAGTATTTAAAGTTTTAATAAACAAAGCGTATAAAAAGTCCGCGTGAGATTCATTTATAAAATTTATCAATATATATTGATACAATTCCTTTAACAGCATATAAATCTAAAAAGAGAATTGAAAACACTATTAATAAGTATATCAATAATTATATACAAATATATATTACACTTATTTATCTCGAGATGGTGGAATATAATGGAAACAAGACATAACGTGGTTTATTTGACACACGCAGATTATTTTTAGTTTTGTCGTACTGACAGCCACAGAATAACTAAATATATATTTTATTTCCTTTAAGAAAAAGAATTATGAAGTATTTTCCCCTATTTTTCATTAAAAAACTTGTTTAGCCACTTTTTGTTTAGTTTAAATTCTCTCTTTTTTTATAATAATTTAAATGTATCTTACGACTTTAATTGTATAGTATGGTACATATTCTTTGGTACGTATTGTTTTACATAACTTGAAATCAGACAAATACTCTTTTATATACAAAAATATTTATATTTAAAAATATATACAATTTTTAAGTATATTGTATTAAATCTTATACATAAATATTTCAATATCCTTACTAACTATTAAATAACATTTTTTATTTTTTCCGTCAACTTACGATTGACGGAAGGGATCGTGGAATACGTAGAAAATTAAAAAGGTATAAAAGTAGAATACGTAATGGACGTTAATCGTTAGATTAATATTAATTATATTTACTCCTTTTTTTACTATTATTCATAATTAATAGGTATTTTGTATAGGTACTCTTTCCTTTATTTAACAATTATGAAGAAACATATACATATTTTAACAAACTTTCAAACTCCGGTTTCAATAGCACCCGTTCGAAACTAAATGAAGAAAAATTCTCAAAGCAGAAATTCATAAACATATTTATTATACATACTTATACACATATCCAAAAATGTATATCTATATCATGAAATATTTTCAAATATTTTACATTATATACGAGTAAAAATAAGAATTCATGGCCAGTCACAAAACAGGTAACGTCATGTGCATCATTTTGTCACAATAAGTTAATATTGTTGACTGAATAAATTGTTACAAATTCATTCAAATTGTCAAAAACATTATTAGTCTTCATCATATTGCCATGGATAAACAGCATTTTGTCACGAAAAATGTAAGATGTGTACAATTTTTAAAGTAGCTGAAATAAATGTTTTTGATGCTAGACACATTTAATAAGAATTAAGGATGTGACTTTCCTGAAATATCAATATTAAAGAAAATGTTTTTCATTTGTTAAAATTAGTATATCTAAATATTATCACCGACAAAAGTTTTACTGATTTTTTTCTTTTAACACAAAACACTATATTATTTCCTTGAATGATATATTTTTTGATTGCAAAATTTGACATAATAACAATTTTTGATGGAATAGTTTGAATATATGTACATATTAAAGTCATAATATTTTGCTATTTTAATAAAACTGATAAATATAACAAACACATCTAGTGTAATAACTTGGACAAAACTAAATGCTTTTGTAGGTCAAATTTTCTATAATTTTAACACATGAATAAAATTAATTTCGAAGAGAATGTATACATAAAAACTATTTGATAAAAGGTTTTGGGGTATTAATTTTCGTTAATATATAGGTACGTATGCATGTATATACATGTGTAGACCTATATGTAACTTAGTGTTTATGTATATAATGTGTCTTTATTGGAATAGCATCCTACATAATATAATTGTATTGCAAATTTTAGTATTATCCCTCCTTATTTGCAGTTATAGATTCTTTCTCTTCTCTCCCCCTCGTTTTGTGCTTTAGTTGCATTTACTTCTCTCAGCGCGCCTACTATATTGGGACAGTTTCTTATTACTATAATGAACCTAATTGTTCGGTAGCAAGCCTGATCACTTTTGTGCCTCTAGCTCTCAAGGGCATCGTGTCATTCCTTATTTGTTTTTTTTAATGACATTATGTATACAATTGATCTTGTAAATTTGTTTGATCTTGCTCTGAAATATAATAATTATTAATTATTAATACTGTGAAAGTTGATACAGTTTAAAACATTGAATATACTTTGAGCATTTTTAATCAAGTAAATAGTGAAAAGTTAATTTTTAAACAATTTAATAACATATATAATCACAGATTTAAACATTGAACCTACAAAATTTACGAATAAAGTAATAAATAGTTGCAAACAAATTTTTTTTAATTACTGGTTTCAACTTAAACAATCCCATAATCCTAATTTTTTCTCATCGAATCATATGTGGGCCAGACTGCTATAAAACTTGTCTCCCTGATCCTACTAAATGTTGAACGAAAGCTGTCAACGAAACTCTTCTTAACAGCGTTAAATAAACCTAACACATTTTACACGACCTAAAAGACTCAGAAGTGGACGTCAACTATAAGCATCCCATTTTCCTTCACTTCCAGAAGCCTACATTCTTTCATTTCTTATATGTCGATCCGCTATAATACACAATAATCCAAAATTTTACTACTTTTGTATGTACTAATATTTTTACTACTTTTCATAGTACTTCCTTAGACATACTGTACCTACTACATTTTTATATTCCAAATCTTCTGTATCCTAAAATACTGATTTTTTTATTCCTATTTTTTTTTTTAATTAACGTATATTATTTTTATTATTACTAAATTCTGATAGTACGAGAAGAGCTGATGAATTTAATTGGTTTATTACTTGTTTATTTATTTATTCATATATATTATATATATAAAAAATAATAATTCATTTAAAAAAAAATTTTGATAGGACTGATTGGTTATATATTTTGCAGCATTTCCAGAAATGTGGGTAGCTGAAGAAACCTAAGAAGGTCGATACAGTCCTGTCAAACTTCCATGTATTCTGCTAGTAGTTATATAAATATCTATAAAAACATCAAATTTAGAAATGTCTAAATTTGATGGTTTTATAGATATTAATATGAAAAGTTTTTCATTTATTTTACTCATAAATTAATTTTTATTGTGTTTTTTCTAAACAAACTTACCCAATAAGGCTAAATTTATTCATGCAATTAAGAAATAATTGGTAATGAAACGAATAAAATTATATTTGTTATAAAAGTTGACAAATGTAGAAAGTTTTTCTTTCAAATATGATTCAGTATACATACCATAGTTTTAAAATAAACATAACATGATATACAGGCAATATCAAATTTGACATTCATATTTTAAATGGTGAAAATATATCGTTCTATATATTTGTATCGTGTAATATCGACATACTATCTTTAAAAATATAAACAGAAGAAAACATGACCCCATAAAACGTTTTTTATTGAAAATTATTGAATCTAATAATTGTACACCAATCTTGAAACATTTAAATTAATTTATTCATTTAAAAGTGATTTCCAAAGTACAAAAATATTTAGTTGATACTATTAAAGTGTATGTTTAATATCTTGGGATTTTATATGGATTCTTTTTTAATCATACAACTTCAAGTATACTTCATTCTTATATAAATGTATCGATATAAATATATGTATATATCAATATAACTTGCCAAATTGACTTTTCCTAATGAAATAATGACACTCAAAGCGAATCTTAACTGTGCAACAAATATACATTTAATTACAGTTACTAATTAGAAATGTTAAGATTTAGTATCTTCGCAAATTAAACAAAATACGTGACGTGATAACTTTGTAAAATGCATAAATATTACTAATACATACATACACATAAAGATAACAACTAGATATACTTCCATCTAAGCTACTTGTTCATTCAGATGAGCCCTCATTTTCTACAACTAAATGCGTATTTGCACTACATTTATCCTTGATGCCTGAATATTGTCTATTTTTAAATTGGAATATATGTAGAAGTAAACTGAAGAAAACGAAATAAAGTGACATGTGAAATATAAGAAATGTAGGGTTATAAGGCAACAATGCTGACCAATTTGGTTGCGTATGGCGATGAATGTAAAACGGAATTAAGGAATTTTATATTAAATTTGTTAACAAAAGTGCACTTGAAAAATTTACTTCGTGGAAACCATGTCTTTCGTATATTATCTTATAATGAATATGATTACAAATCTGTTGTAATCTTGTTTACGTTTCGTATATAATACGTTTTCTACATATATGCACTATTAAAGCCAATTATTTATTTTTCTTGTCTATTTTTACAAATATTCAATATAGAAAGATTGCATAGGATGAAGTGTTAAATGTAATACAACCATATACAACTGATAAATTTTATGTTAGATATCCCTTAACATATATAAAAATACTCAATAAATAATTTGTTTTATTTGTGATGAAACATTAATCTTTTGTGACAATTATCATACGTCGTCTTAGTTGTTTCATTAAACTGCGTCATTCCTCTCAAACTAGCACCGATGGAGCAATGGCAAACTTTCTCGAAGGCTCATGAAAACCGGAAATTAGATTCAATTCATATACTTACATAAATCAGACAATTCTCCTAATTTAGAATTCTCCTAATTTTTACACTTATTGTCAGTCCAGTCTATACTTTATTTATTATTACTTAATAAATGTATCTTTATGATCACCTCCTAAGTATTTATTTTCATATTAGTCGTGATCTTCTCTTACTAACTGAATAATCTTATTTATTTTATTATTATTTTTATACTAATTCTTTAAATCTTATTTTTTTATATTTCCTCTTGATAAATATACGCCTACTTACTAATTTATATATATATTATTATTTTTAATTTACTCTAATTTCAAACTAAACCTTACAATTTTAATTTTTTCCGTAAGCAATATATTTTCAGATTACCCATATGATTTATTAATTTTAAACATAGTAAAGTTTATAGATTTAAAGAAAGAAATTGAGCCTCCACGACATTGAATTAAATTTATAATGCCAATATTTCGATACTAGTGTATCTTTTTCAAGGCAGATGACAGAAGTGAGAAACAGTACAGATGAATAAATGTTAATTAATACACAAATTAGAAAAAGTATTATTATTATTTAATTTAACCACAATATCTGTAATAAAAATACAATCAAAGTGGGAAAACAGAGATAGAACATGCAAGAGCGGGAAGTGAACAAATTTGGCAAATAGCCTAAATAGAATAAACAAAGTAGGACTTTGACAAAAAGAAAGTGTTCGTTGTCATCACTAAAAATACAGTTATGTATGTATGTTTTATTGATGAAAGTTCCATTTAAAAAAACTATCTTTTAACAAGTTTGTACTGCTTACTTGGATTAACATTGTAAGTTCATGGAAACGTGGTCTGAGGCATCGATTTTAATTTGTGAGCGATGGCTCGTCGAAGTTAAAGAAAATCTCACTATCTTTAAATACTTTTAAAAACTGTTTGGTATATTTGAACAGTGGACTTCAGTTTACAAGAATAAGTCGAGAAGACGTGTTAGTCTCATTGGACGATAACAACTTTCGTAACCGAATAGGATGTATTGTGTACTAATTAAAATCGACTTCAGAGAGTATGCCAGAAAGATATAAGTAGAGGGGATTCCCGTTTTCTGAAGTTTCTAGAATTTTGAAAAACGAATCAACAGTCTCATGCAGCTAGTTGTTTGACTTTGTTGAATGAATCGACTTTAATCTGCACTTAGTTTGTAAAATGGGAAATTCATTCATTGCGTAAATGCAGAGCCATACGAGGGCTTCCTATAGGAGGAGTGCGTCTTGTCAGGAAGAGCCCCTTATATGAAGATAGATTTAGGGAATGAAATACTAAGTATACAGAATTTAACGAATCAATGAACAGATTCTTTTAAATAAGTATAATAAAACTGCGAAAAACATAGTATACATTAAAACACACAAGTAGTAAGGAAGGTGGACCAGGAAACCACCCCCCCCTCCCCCCCACGCGCGAGTAGTAAGGAAGGTGGCTTTCAAGAACAAAGACCCCCCTTCCTGGCAACAAGACACCATGGCAACAAAATTTTGCGATAAATTCAAATTTAAAAGTGCGCGGGATCGTGTGGCGCCAAATTCAAATTATTAATTATTTTTATCTATTTAAACAAA
>JAYRBW010064896.1:0-29084 GCA_036023295.1 Invenusta paracnida | reverse complement strand
AATTCCGTTATACAACCTCCTTCTCTCTTCATATAGTACACAGTAGTCAGACAGAACTGACTGCTTCGTCTGTAAAACGAAATAATAAAGCTCTATTTAATTACGCGAACTGAAATGCTCACTGACTCACGCGATACAAGCGATAATAGCCCCCAACTGATAGACTGACAGATAGTAAATTATATGGCTATAATAATGTTGATAAAAATAAAAAATTAATTGGTTCTCTGTCGAAACTCTAAAACTATATACAGCAAACTATAGTTTGCACTTTTCTATAGCAATTCATTCTCCTCCACATCACGCTCCTGTTGCTATAATACTCCAGAAACTTTGCCCAAGAAGATTTACGTTTTCTGAGGTGATGTTTACTGACTTCACTTTTAAGTTAGTTAGACAGCTATACAACTGTGATTGATCTAAGCACTGTATCATGTGCAGAATTAACGAGTCAATTTTATTTTCTCAATTAGAAAAAGCCTGGCTCATGATGTATTGTACCCTCGCGAGATTAGAACAATAGGAGCAATATTCTATAGAAGCACAAAAGAAGCATTGGCTACTATTTTCAAATTGATCAAAACATATTATATTAATGCCATATAAACAAACATATTTTGTAAAGAAGAATTATCAAAATATACATTAAATTTATTTATTCGAGCAAATTACATTATAAAGCATAATAGGTTTAAATAATACGAAATGTGAGAAAACCAAAGTGAGAAATAAAAGGGTCACTTCCCTGTACTAACGTGAGAGAAATAATACTACAGGATTAAAACCATTAAATATATACAGAAATAGTACGGTCATTGAAAAAAAAGACGGTTAATAGTGTATATCAGTTGTGAAACTGGATATGTCAACTAAAAGCTTTAAAAGATGCACAATAACACATTTACGAATATATAATTAGAAAAGGTACCACATAAGCTGCGTACACAAATTTGAGGTCAAATAAAACAATATATAAAAAGATCACATAATTATCCTCCATGTGTGAGAAACATGACGACAATATTTTTTATGCAAAGAACCAAATATTATTTGAAAATCTTAACTTAAGAAGATATTACACACAAAATATATGCCTACAAAGCCAGTCATTATATAGCAAGTCAGAGATTTATATGTATGCATATGTCGATCAAATGATGATCGACAGACGGCCTCAATAGCACAATTATACATTGTTAGCAGACACACTCCTGCGACAAAAAGGGCAACGATGTTTTATGCGCAACTATAACGTTGTATTTCGGCCTCCATGGACTCTGTTACGCGCAGATATCCGCTCTACAATTATACATATAGGTTGATGTACATTTTATAAAACCGTGCGCAGTACACATCAGTCCAGAGAGATTCTCTGGTCGGTACCATGTGGACATTCATACACTAATGGAAAGGCCACAGCATTTATAATCCAAGATATATATACACCCGATGATTAAAATGCGAAGACCGAGAATCCGTGAGACAGCGGGGTTCAAAATGGAGCTGATGAAGAAAAAAGTGGCAAGACTATTGGGATTTCTAGCGTTGGCATTAAATCCTCAACGAATACAGCAGTGAACATATAGATGATACTATAGGAAAAAGGCAAATAGTGGTTAGTAGGCCGTGAGGAATCTAGAATTAAGCAAAAGTCTTTCTTTCTCCGTTAGCAAAACGAGCCGATGGGTGGGAATTCATATGTGCTGCTTTGTGATCAGACATAACATCTTCTAGAATCTAGACTCAACAGGTGTTCTAAATGATGATGAACAACAGCAAAAAGAAAAAGGAGATTAGTATTATACTGATGCAGCATAAAGGGGGAAAGAAAAATGTGAAGTGCGGGAAGGAGCAAGCGTACGAATTCTCCAATGCGTCGAGGAAGCACCACAATTGTGAATCAGGCTATAATATTGTCCATGTTTTTAACATACGAATTCATCCTATACAAGTACAGCAGCTTCCGTTATAGAGTATTCTAAATTGATGCAGAAGATTGTTAATGCGCATTATTGCAGCTATGATACAGATAAGACCCTCAGACGCACACAAATGGAACTTACAGACAGACAGACAGAGAGATCCTGGACGGGCGCGCTATGTGCCATACACCGTGCAGCAATGTCTGATGCTGACTTTATACATATTCTTATACATAACTCTTATACCGTTATAAATTTTGGGAACCAAAAAAACCCCGAAAGGTTGGTCACATGTAGCCAACGCCATCAGTCGGGTCTAGTGAGCGGCCCAGGGATTGTATAACCAAGCTCTGTGCATAGTCCAAGTCTATACTTGTGAAGAAAAGAGAGCTCCATGCTGAGAACTTGCTAACGCTCCTTTCAGCATCTGTATAGCGCTTAAGAGCTGACTTATGACGAGTTCAAGATTACTATACGTTTGCTTAAGTCAGGGATACCATCAGTCATCGAGATAGGAGATGGGTTTAATTTTTTGTGGGTTGCGCATATTAACAAGTAGATATATATATATATATATGCCACATTATACATATATCAAGATAATAATATATTATATTCATGTATTGCATATTATATACCAGAAGTTATTGACAACCTTCCTTATAGATATTGTTATTAAAAAAATTGTAACATGTTTCGATATATAATATAGGTTAGTATATATATAATAAAATAACATTCGGAAAACGTACAGAAGGTTCGAATTCAAAATAGTTCATGTAAATAAACAATCGAATATTGTAAATATTTAGAAATCTAGAGATGATTGAATATACTGTACAATTATGTTACATACATGATGGAAAATGACATCTACGCAACGACAATAATAATGAAATCCATCAGGTAGCTCGGCGTTGGCAGCATAATTTGATATGAATACATATCGTGAAAAAAAATGACATACATACACCAATATGGGCAGTGCATACGATAAGACAAATAAATGACAACTGTTTGGTATATAGAGATATTAATATGTCCAAATTTATTTGATTATATTTATATGATATATATGTATATAGCATTATACGCATCATATATTTCAAAATAATAACATAAAGTGCATCAATTATTTCAGTTTTAAAAGATATATTTTAGTGAAAGTTCACATGTTAAATAATACTCATAATTTCACAAACCCTGCATGAATACAAAAAATACATATAGAAAGATGAAATGATATACATTATGTTAATTGATAAAAAGCATAACATCAACATCCTATTTATTTTTACATTAACAATATACAAAAACCAGAAATGAATACACACCAATATAAAATGAAAAAAAGTGAAACAGAATATTACATATCAATAGATTATAAGGTAGAAACAATGATAAGGACGACAGTTGGGATGTATAAATCCTAAATACGTCAGTCAAATTGAAATTTGTCATCATTTCAATCATTGGAATAATATTCAATTTAACAAATGCCTCAAGTGCACCAATTATATAGTATAGGGTCGTTCAAAAGTAATATCATTTATAGTCAAGTAAAGTGAGACGTCCGTATCCCGTATATGCTATTATACGTATAGATATGTTTTGCGTGTACATATACACTCATATATGTATGTGCAACAATAATAAAACATTATTATAAAGCTATATTATACAGAGATGGATAATATGAGATATGTCTATGGGAATTTTTCCTGTGGTCAATTGGAATATTATGTATAGGTATTACAGATGCGCCTCGTAATCTATATAGTTATAAAAATAAATGGTTTTATCAATCATTATAGCTCTCAAACTTCAATAACTTCATAGTATGTATAGGATATGACTGAAAATATAGACAGATGATAGTATTGCAAAAGAGTTATCTCAGTACCGAGAATATATTTGGCTGGAGAAGTATGTAATTACCCCAACAGATTGACAATTCTGAGTATCTCCCAAATTTCTTTAGGCATGACAAAATATCAGACTATGCCATCACGATGGCAACATTGTAAAATATTAGGGGGTTAATCTTCATAACAGACAAAATATATAGATAACAGATCCAATATAGCCACAACATTAAAATAAATAAAAAAACTGTAATGATTTGCATAGCAGTATTATACTTTTGGTAAGAAGAAGTTTAAAAATTATATATGCGTACTAAGTATAAACTTGCCTTTCTTTCATAATATGAAGGAAAAAAGAATATACGTTTTTGTTACTCAAAATTTGTAGAAATTTCAATATCAAATTACGATTATATTATGTTTTTTTTATTAATCGGAGAAAGGAAAATACCATATTATTTACCTTAAAGAAAAAAAAATTCAATAACGTTTGAAAAATAATTTGCAAGGTCAAACTTATTATATGCAGCCTTATAGATTTTAATAATATGAAAGTACATGGGAATTTATCATAACTCTTTTGATGCAAATATACATAATATACTATAAGATTTTAAGCAATCTACATATAAAATTAACTAAATCTCTAAATAATACCTCTATTGTGTTACAATACAGAAGAAAGTTTAGGTATATAATATACGCCGACACATATATCATACAATCAATAAAGCAAAATAGTATTGTGTATGTATATGTATAAAAGCATATTATTATACTTCAAGTATAACATACATTGTCTAAGTGATATATTTTAGGAATATTTACATAAGGTGCATAACCTATGGCCGCCACTGTAATAATATGTAAAACAAGTTTAAAAGATGCGCGGCAAGTTTTTTTTTCAGTACTAAAAATTATAGCAGACAGTAAGAAGTATGACAAAGTGGCCTAAAATGGACGTCTGGTGGGTCCCTTGTTGATTTTGACTGAGGCACAAAACAACCACCAGAAGTTCGGTAGAGTCACAGCGCAAGCAACCCTGTCTAGACGGAACGGACAGCACGGCGTTTTCGATGAATACACAGAGAGAATCATCACCATCGAATCCTATTCAAACGTTTGGCAACTGGACATGTTGCATGCCTGCATGTGCTCCGAGTTATATTGTACAAAACTAGTAACCATGTGATTTAGCTGTTTATTCACTGCAAATGTTCCACTCTTTACGTACACTATATATATATATATATATATATATACCTATATACACTAAAATATACAGTGTAAAAAGAGTATAGAATACTTATTATAGATATAAGGTTGGCGGCCATAACTCATCCATGGAAAATTATATTTGACGAATAGGCAAATTATTGATGTGCTTGAGAGATATCGAGTGGAAATCAATAATACTTTTTGATACTCAGTCACGTTAACATTAAAATTAGTATTAAATCACATATTATTATCATATACATAGATCGAAAAAAAAATTGGTTAAAAAGGTTAAAAATTTCACACTATACCACAAACAAGTACAAATATATAAAAAGGTAGTTTATTTACTTTCAATTCACCAAGGAACATATGAGTACATACAAATATATTTCATTATATCATATCTTGTGTAAATCTAATGTGTCATATACAATTGAGTATTGCTCTATTTATTCAGTATACCTATATAGAGAGTATGTTATACCAAATCACACGTATTCGGAAAACTATAACTCGTTTGAATCTATGACCGAAATCGACGTAGTGTGGAGTTTTGAATGTATTCTGGAAACTAGAATCGTGCAAATATCAAGTAAACTACATAACTATGCGTGTATATATAGCTTCCAGAAGCAAAGACTAGAGGCGCCTTGCCAAATTGTTATGCAAGCAAACTTTGCCACCCATACGTGCCTACGAAAAAGGTCACTCACCAGACCAAATACATTATAATACGAGACACTCAGTAAATCTGCGCTACAACTGGTTGTAGAAATACTATTATATTATACTACCCAGATCTTTATAATTCATATATTCGTATTTATATAGGCTTCCATTCATAATAATGAGTAATAAGATGTTAGGTAAGTCGATGCAAGTATTATATTTTACAGTTATAAGGATACTAATTTTGTGAAAAATACATTTAATGAAAGAGTCTGGAAAGTGAACAATTGTATAATGATTAGTTTAATTAAGTTTACATTTTTTATAATAATTGCTATTTATCGTCGTATACAGTAAACCATTATTTAAAATAACAATAAGGTACTAAAACAGCACTATCGAAATTTATATTATAAGAGTACCATTTTACTGAGTTATAGTATTTCAAAATATTAAATATTTCATTTATTAATGAATGTCATACTATATACCATGATTGATTAAATTTTACTTTAGCAGATATTCATTTTTTTAATTATTGTAAGACAGGTAAATGAAATAATATACAATGTTCAATGTGTAAAATATAACCTTTATCAATATAATTATATTACCATGATGCATATTGCAAATTGAGAATCGCAAAAATAGTACCACAAAAGTGCTTCTGTTATGCAAACACACCAATTATATATATAGGGAATAACAATTTCCCAATACCACCAACCTCCTACAATCATATCATCATCCAATTACAAGTAATAAGAGAGACCATTGTATAGCCATTATAATTTATTAAAATAGTGAATTCTCACCGATAACTTGTACAGTGAAGTTGACGACCTTAATGCCAAAGCCAGTGACCCCCTTACACTGGTAAAGACCAGCATCACGACCCTTCAATGCCCCAACCACCTTGAGTATACGAGAATTCTCTCGGAACTCATATCGAGGGTCGTTGTTGACGATATAGCGCGGGAGATCGAGGACTTTCCAGGAGTAGATGACCTGTTGTCCTTCCGCTGAAATCGGGCAGGTTAACTCGAGACCGGAGTGACCCGATACCACGGAGATGATTGGCTTGTGCGGTCCTACCTCAGGAACCTGGGTGCTTCGGGCTCCTGTAGGATAGAGAGAGATAGAGAGAAGAGAATTAGTCAATCAACAATAAAGTGAATATAAAAATTAGCGTATACAACGTTTAAGTGAATAATAAAATCAATTGACACAAAGTAACTAAATTTAACACTTTAGTCGATTAAAAATAAAGTGAAATAAAACAATCAATAGATCAATAAAAATAATTGAATGTAACTATTCTATTAATATGAAAAATTAAACAATATAAGGATAGAGAACTAATAAAACGAATAACTCCAGTATGACAATTATACAAAGTCAATCTCGCTCAACTAACACATTAAAAGAGGAAATCGTTATACGCGCTTCAAATGATCATTAAGTATATTCACAGTTTCCACTTCTATAATATACAATTGGGCTTGGATAAACCGAGATGATTTTTTTAAATTATAATAATTTAGTGACATTTATAGGTTGCATGCATATTAGATAGATGCACATATGGATATTAAATAACTTTTCTAATTCAGATTTATAAAAGTAAAATGACTGATTGGGTATGATTATAGACATTTCTAAATTCATTCACAATTCGCACGATAGAAAATGGGGTGCATGTTTTACTCTATATAAGAAATATAAACTATTACAAACAATACTGTTTGGCTATGTTCGGTTCATTATACAATGAAAAAGCATGGATTTGTCGCCAAATCACTAGAAAAGATAATTTAGTGAATGTCACAATTGTAAATGAGCAAAATATACAACACCGCATATAATTAAATAAATTATTTATTGGTTCTAATATTACATTTTCCGCCAATTTAAAATGGCCTTTTATAAATATATACCTATTTATCTTTATACATATCTATAGGTACATATAGACAAAAACTAAACCAAATCAAATGATTCATTTAAGGTAAAGTGAAATTTTGACGGACGTTAAGTTTATAAATTTTAACTGTTTAGTCTAAAAAGGATAAATTAAGATAATCATATATAAGTAGACATAAATCATATACACTAAACTTTACCGACATTGAAATTTTAATATATACATATATTGCATGTCGTTTAAATATAATGTCATGGGCAAAATAACTTTTAGTGCAACATATAATATACACGGAGTAAAAAACGATTTGTCTAGATACGTAATGACATTAACGACATGTTATTTAATATACCTCGATATGTGTACAATACATACAACACTGCTAATATAGTTGGCATATCAAAAAAGTTTTTTTTTCAATCCACAGTTTTGAAGAAAAAAAAAATGGGTGGAGCTGCAAATATAAATAAATATCTGACAGACATCTGTATTTGTACCACACAGATTGAAGGCTAAACAAGAAGGGGAGGAGGAAAACAAACCCTATCTATGTACACTGGGATACAACTAGTTGAAAAATATAATGCTGCTACACGCGCCGAATAACTTCACCAAATTATGCTCCCCTTCTTTCTGTATAATAAACTACTCTTGAATATTTATTGACATACACAAATATACATAACAACCGCATATGACTACCACAACTACTAACATATAATTGGCAAGGTGGATTTGTTGACGAAATAAGGTTGCATGCATCTTGCACACAACTAAACTATCGCATCATATCTAAATGATATGCTTGGATTTCTCTTTAGGCTTGTCGATAAGTTAATACAATCCAGATTGACAAGTCTGGAATGGCAACGTTACACGAAGATTTCCTTAAAACGAAGGCATCGACTTAGGATATCATTCAGTGAAGTCAGTAAATGTGTGGACACGAGAAGGCCGAAGAGGAACTTATCCAACAATATTGTGGAGTCAGTCTTGTCGAGTCTGACGGCGAATTGTCCACACATGTCGAGAGTAAACACAGTCTTGATGACGATCAAAACCTTCTTGTGGCAAGACATGTATGTTCGCACTCACTCGGCCACGCACGATAGATGCATAGACAAATAGAACGACTAAATACTGCGTAATTTTTCGTATACATACTGAAACAAGTAATGTAGTAAAGTCACTATGGACGCTGCTATATAATGGATAGAGTAAATTCCGACGAGAGCAGTTTATTGACTATATACATTATGTTGTCTCCAATTCTATGTACGTATATAGTATGCCGCGAGATATATTACACGAATATAGAGGAAAAAATTCAAAGGAGTATATTATATATACTTGAGAAATATATATTAATATTAAAGTTTGTTTTTAAAGCAAACTTTCAAACATCTTACTATATAGATATAACTCGAAGCAGGAGATATATAAAACAGAATTTAACATATGGTGAAAAGGTGATCTATGAGCATATATATACCATTAACCATGAGCGATGAAATAGAAAGGCTATATAAGATTAATTATAAAGTGCGAAGTGAAACAACATGTTAAAAAAGTAATATAAGTGTCGTTAACATAACCAAGATAAACGAATAATTTCTTACATATACATTTAGTAAGGCTATAAATTATACAATAAACAAAATATTAAAATTTTAGAAATTAATTTTATAATTTGTATATAATATATATAAATTTTAAAAAATTAGAAAGAATTATACTTGAACAGTCTAGATATATACAAGATTCAGTAATTTCAGTTATTGCCATAGTTACTTGTGTTTATAGGTGAAAGAATGATGAGAAATTTTGCACTTAATCAATATCATAATAGTCAAATCACTGTAATACGCAGTAACTAATCATCAAACTAACAACACTCTATTTTACATTAAAATTATAAATAGACACGCGACTGCTTTATTATAATTTCAATGACTTTTTCTTAGTGCCTAATCAGAGGCGTGTCGCATTTCCGTTCTTCATCTGCCCTCTAAGAGGTAAACCAAAGTAGTTAAGGGAAGATTAAGAAGAAGGTAGCACTGAGTCGAGGAAGGAATTTGATTTGAATTGCGCATGATGCACTCATACGTTGTTAGTAATATTATTGGTGCAACGCTACATCTTATACCTAGTGGTATACAATACATATATAGCACAGGACTTAACAATTGCTAGTAAGCTTGCGAGATGTTTTCCTTTCAGCTGGGAAGAAAAAGAGAAGAATTGATTGCATGACTGGTTCTAATTCCCCCCCCCCATATAGAACGAGGTAAAACTACGAAGTGTAAAGGGGGGATAAATGCAAGGTAAGAGAGCATCTCTCAAGACGGAAGGGGAGACGGAGCAGAGACTGGAAGGGGAGAAGCCTCGGTCCACCTTTTGTCGACACAGTCACCACAATACAACAAGATCCCGAGACGACGGCAACACACGAGGATTAGAGACAGCGGGCCTTGCAATCTTCTACATCACTTACCCAGCTGGATGTAACGCAGGCATGCATGCAGCACGGGGTGGGGGGGAAGCCAGCGCATGCGAGCTCCGTATTATTTTCATTTAGCAAGGCAGGCATAGGTAGTATCATTATTATTCAATTCGGTGCGCAGGCAGGCGGGGTCGTATATAGCGTCGACGACGACGACGACAACGAAAGAGCTAGTGTTGAGGAAAGTCTTTGTAAACAGCAGGGAGGTACACAAGATTGCCTCACAGGGGTTGAGTCATCATACAATCGCGATACATAATCATACACGCTGAGAATACAGGGCACGAAATGCACAGACCGGACCGTCAGTGTAGTGTAAAATGGAGGGATGTCAGATGGGATGTGTTGACGGAAATAAGATCGACAGGACTGTCTGCGCGCTTATATTCGCGATGAGCATTGTATTCCTTCCACCCATTCCCTGGACAACATCGACTCAGAGTTCGAGGCGTAAATTGGGTGCGATGTATATACGCGACATTTTGAATCAATTATATATTAGTCACTATATGTATATACGTGTACAACCTAAAACAACTCACCATTTTATACCGACAATTTGTGGAAAGAAAAATAACGTTAAGTATATCGAGTAAAAATACCCCTTTTCATGGAAAATGTAAAGTAGCTCTTGAGCATATATATGGTTACAGTCATTCAAACCAGAACAAAGTTCGTTTAAAATTATGTAGCAATTTAGCATTATTATATTTGTATATTCATAATTAAATGGATAACGACATTAGTCTCTTCTCGAAGGCAACTATATCAGTAAGAGGTGTTACTATGGCAAGTTTGATAATAATAGAAAGCAAGACGAGACATGTGTAATCGAACCAAAATGCCTAAAGGGTAACATCAGAAATGCATACAAAAACGAGAAATGTTTAATTTCCTAGGGATTCTCATTTTCTCCTAGCCTATCCTTTTTAGCATTATACGATAGATGAGGGGGGGGCAAAAACAGAGGGAATACAACTATGTAAAGATGTAAGAAAGGTTAAGAAGATTCTGTAGCTGGGCGACTGGGGGGGAAAGGACTGGTGAAGCGCGATTGAAAAAGATGCGGAAATAATAGACAGTTTGCACACTTTTAATTTTCTTCTGCTTAGACACGTCAAAAATGTTGAAATGACACGACAACTATGAGTCATCTACGCGTTCTTCTTGACACATTTTCTACGAAAAACTGGGAAGAAAAAGAAGAAGAAAATACATCACGTTATAAAATTCCTTTTTATCATTACTAAACAGAAAACTTCACATAACTTGAATTAAGCCAAAGACAGATAGATTGTATTACATAGACGGAGATGAAGACTAAAGGTGTGACATTATATTTTATAGTTAGTATAAAATGATGGGTTTGACTCAGACATCTACGCTAAGAATAAAAATGTACATGAAGTTAAACGATTTTCAGTAAGACGCATACACATAGTCTATTAAAAAGAGAACAAAGAAACACAAAGAATCAAAGGGAATTATGTATACAACCTATAAGGAGACAGTTGGCAAAACTATAATTATTGAGCTTCTAAAAATGTTAACTGGAAAAGAATGATAGAATAACAGTCTGCAGACCAAGTAAATAAAGGGTAGACATATGAGTCAAGAAAATAACCTATATTTATATTTAATACGAAGATGGCTTAGAGAAGAGTAGAAGTATGTCAAACTTGAATTGTGCTCAAAATATGATGCATGCAAAATATACAAATCTTTATTATACTGTAAATAAGTATAAAGCGTAATACGTATTCAATTACCTTATAAATAATATATCATACCCCAATCAATTCATTGTGTTATATATAATAGAAAACAAGAGTTCACTGAGGTATATATAGTTAAAAAGACTGGTCTACATATATAGTGCGAGATATACATAATATCATTCACAAATAAAATCGACTGCATCTTATAATAGCATATATCGATAGGAAGTCTGTTTGGCTTGGACTGTAGCCCTGAGCGTTTCTTCCCATCGCTAATTATACACCGTACAGAGAAGACAAATAATCCGGAAGCTCGATTCATCTTCGGGACATAGTGTCTAAAAACACAGAGCTGCCGGAAATTCAGGGAAAGAATAGCGTTGAAGTGAAGTATATAGGCTTGGGTATAGCTATATAGGTAATAATAGCTGACATAATGTCTTAGAAACTTTCTACTTTATAATATCTATAGTCATAACACGAGCTATACTACAAGTCTAGTAAATTAGTTTCGTCTATATTGATTTCTCTTAAAGTTATGAAAACTCAGGTATATACTGTACGAGATATAATACATATAATATAACCTATGTTAATTATATCCATGTTATAAAACGATTATCTAAGAGTTAATATGTTGTTCTTCATTATATCACATCGTGTGAGAAAGACTAAATAATTGCGAGGATCAATTAATTATAAAAAGAAAATGAAATTTGCACCATATATATAATTAATACAATCTATATAATTAGTTTAAATAATTTACGTTCAGAATACAATTCTAAATTACAGAATAGGTTACAAAAAAGACGTTATAGCGAGAACATCTGCCTTGCTTACCGCACTCATATTATATATATAGTGGCCAAGCGTAAATATTATTACCTGTTGACACTTGGTAATTATGATAGGCAGTTGTTCAAATAAATATACTATATTTTAAATACACTAAACACATATTATTAAATCTAATTTTTGGTTAAAATTTACAATCTTAATTGAAAAAAGATATATACATACTCGTACTTTATATTAATATCACTTTAAATATAAAAACCCAATACATATAAATATATATATATAGGAGGATAGTTAAAAGTCACGCACTGCCTATATATGCATATTCAACTCTATACATAGATAATGAAAGCTCACCATGTTGGACAAATATATATATATATAATTCAACAGAAAAGATATAATCAAATGTTGGGAAATTCTCGATCCATTCAGGCGAGCTAACAAGGTAAGAAACACGGATAATAAAAGTAAAACTCCAATCAATGCCTGCAGTTCCCGTTAACAACTCAATTTCATTTTGAAGGCTCTTTTGTCCAACGACTAATTCTTCTCTCTAACTGTGCATTCAAAACTGTCCTCCATATATGTATGTATACGGTTATATTTATTCGGTTTTCTAATTTTACAGTTCGCATATACATATATTATGTCCCTTTTTTTAAACAAAAAATAAATAAGTGACCGTAAGGATTTTGTCTTTGCATCAAGCATAAAATAACATTATAATACTTTTTAAGTAGCAAGGATAACTTTTCTCCCAAATACAGTACAATGCAATCAGAATCTATAGATATATATTTGAAAGATAGATAGAATCAATCTATATGGATATTATGAATCTTAATTCCCATCAACACATGAGTTAGCGAATCAAAATGGAGAAAAAACAACCAATTCTCCACCTTAATTATACATATAGCATATAGAGAGAAATTATTCTGTATATGTTTCAAATTCAATTCAATGTCTTTCTTTATTATAAGGAATGAATTTTATTCCATGCAGAAATTGAAAACTTATTGTGTGCAACTTCTATGTTTCATCAATTAAACTCTTACAAAATAACTCGTTTCATCGTTTCTAGATTTTAATTATAAGATAAACTCTAATTTATACAAAAATAATTATATGTCAAAAAGTTAAGTTATTTTTAAAATTATAAAAATAATTTATAAAAAAAGTCAATGAAAGTTATGGCCAAAAACAAAGAAAAGTATTTAAAAATATGTTCAAATAAAAGCATTTTGGAATTGCTTTATATTAAAATAAAACACGCCTTCTTATTTCACAAACCTGTTTCGTAATTTGATTTTTTTACAAAATAAAAGGTTTATAATGTACATAATACTGCTACTTATACTGTACGCCAAAGATCTAACCAAACAAAGTCTATATTTTCATACATTAGCTCTAACATACTATAACTATACAATATAGGTACACATACACCAAGATAATAGGATTTGATGAGAACACGCATTAACAATAGCTAGGGGCGGGGTAGACCACTGACAACTACCTTATATGTTGACACTTTTCTCAATTATACACCATTATCTGTTGACAAAATTAGCTGACAACCGACAATACAGATTGTACGCTGTGTATACCTTATAACACAAAGCCTTGCACAGACTTTCTGCACCATCCATGCACACATCCATTATAATATGATGGAAATGAAACATTGGATTCAGTCAATGTCGACAGTTAATATAAAAAGTAGAGCTGAAAAGTAAAGACAGGCTATAACATCAGTACCTATAAATATATAGCAACATTACTGACTGGTCAGTGTGATTGATGCTCGGGTAATCTTGAATGGACGAGCTGCCAGTATAAAGAGTTGACCATTGTGTTACCAATTATTTTGTCAGTACACATTAATACATATATGATATTATACTGTTCAAGGAACAAATTAAAATGAATATGGGTCATCAACTTTAATTAAACATATATCACATTATATACCTATAAACTGATGATACACTTAACAGAGAGTTCAGCAAAGAACACAATTATGAAAAACTCTATACTCAATCAGCCGATTGCAATTATTAGCGAAGAAACACTCAATCTAGTATTTTGCAAGGATGTTCGACAACAACCACAATGACTATATAAGCACAAGGGCTAAGATGTATCACTGAAGGATTTAAATATTATATTTAAAAAATATACACAATTTAATAGAAGAAACCAGTTAGACCCCCCGACGAGTAGCACAGTTAAATTGATGTTTAATTCAAAAAGGGGAAAGGCTTGTGTAACGCAGGCATTATAATTATATAGCTAACCATCAGTGGTGAAGGAGGTCCGGAAATAATGAGCTCATTTAACACAATAAATCGTGCGAACTGTTCCATGCATGACACCAACAACAGTTCATAAAATATGGTCTACGCGAAATATATAATTGACATCTATTAATATGTTATTCTAATGCTAAAACCATGTGCGTACAAAATATGTATATCAACGCTGACAATTGTATAGATAACAATTTGTAAAAAAAAGTCAATGGGTCATCAACAAAACAGTTTTTATTTTTTATTATAAATCTAGATCTGGTGTATGTAAATAATAACATATCAACCGTGATCTCAATGTCTTTTTTATTTTGTGTATTTATGTTAATCTAGTTAGGTATAACAGCACCTCCGTCTATATAGCTCTACTTTAGCTCAGTGATTGACAGTTAAGGATACAGTTAACACAGATTATCTGTTAATACACAATGGATAAAGAATATCACTAATTTATGCTCTCACAAACCGAAATAATAGGGTTCACCTTGTCTTATAATACTAGTCTGAATGAATGACAGAATACATTATAATATGTATGTAAATATATGAATCACAAATTATATTAACATGTATGCAATAACACATAACAGTCATAAATCTAAGCAAACGTCAAAGTTTCAATAAAAACATTTTCAGACAAAAAATCAGATCCTAAAAATAATCATCGCCAATAAAGTTACGGCACCTATCTATAATTATTTTCCCGAAAAATTCCATATTTCTAGGCGGCCACATTGCGGGCGGTAAAATAATTGCACTCTTTCTGTATGGATATATTTGAATATATAGAGCGAATGATCGGCCTGGCATATAACTTTAATGATACGTTACAGTATTTAAAAACACACGAAACCTCCGCTCTTACTAATGCGTATATATATATATAGACTATGTGCGGGAATGTTCGCGATCCGCCACCATGCGGCAATTAATGAGGTCCGAATCCCTATGTTTACTATCATGGGGGTCTGATATGCGCCTGCCGTTAGCTTAGAGACGCGGTAGGGGTGTAGCAAGCCAACGGCTACTCATGAGTAGGGAAGGGAAATTTCCCGCCACCTACAGTGTGACAAACCTATATTCGTAATTTCTAAATATTAAAAGATCCCGTTCAATCATGCATGATTCTGAATATATACAAGTTATTATAGTATTTATAGAGACAGTTAAATGCAAGTAACATACGCATTTGTGTATGTAATAATATTACATACAATTTATAGGGTTTCAAAGCTTGTTTGGTTATTTATTAAGCGCACAGGTGACATTCACTTTCTAAGTTGGTGTATCTATAATTAAAGGTGAATAATAATTGATAGACGGATGGCTTCATTAAATAATTATAGGTATACTCCCCGAAAGCAATTATTTTAGGAAAGAATTTGATATTTAAACGTTCCCTTGTATCTAATGCTATCGATATGATAGGAATTTGTTGAACTGGATATAGTATACAAATCGGGTAAACAAACAAACATAACTATACTTTCTTACATACAATGTTATGAATATTATAAAACACGATACATATATTTCAAAATATAACATTATCATATATCTATTTCTCAATTACACATGATATCAATTGTCAGGATATTTATACCAAAAACATATAGCATTTATGCGGATATTCTAATTAAAACTGTGTGAAACTAATCATTAAACTAGATCGTAAATATACGTACGTACCTATATATGTGAATAAAATATTTTATATGGATATAACTTATCATGAACCCTATATATTATAATAGATCTAATTTAAACACGTTAATAATGATTAATAATACAGTCTTCCAACATCGTTACATCCCTATTGAATGTAACAACAATAGCATATTGCATATAGATAATATGTAATTTACATAATTAAGATGGTTATAAATTACACTATAAAACGTCAACACTGTCACTAATTATTAAAAAAAAGTATTACGATGAAAATGTCAAGGACAACGCATATCTAGAGGATAAAATACACGGCATGTTAAATTTATATATACCGTATAAATTATAAAATTAAATAGATATGAACTACTCGGATTTTGTACAGGTATTCGTGCTTATAGTGTCATATTACCTATATGATATCAATCCATAAATAGATATTGTTATTCATATATAAATGGATATAAAAATAATATACTTATTATTTTACACAATAAGTATAAATACAATTGAATTTAAAAGGATTAAACTAAGTATCTCTATAAAAATATATGCGTATAATCTAAATCCTAATTGCGTGGTATGATATATAATTAATTACACCTTTTGTACATATCATTAAAATACAATAGTCCCTTTTTGTTTTTTATAAAGCGGAAACAAAATTGGAGTAATTATTGCTGTCGTAACAATTATTTTCTACCTATTATATTATTTAGGCACATTTCAAAATTGGATAAGGGGCAAACTAGTTGCATCATATTATTATCTAAAAAAAAAACCAAGTAACGAGAATTTAACTAGCAAACGATGGCCTTATTATATAAGAGAAAGGGAGAGAGCCAATATATTGGTTAAAGCGGAAAAGATGCACACAAAATAGTCAGTCAGTCACACGGGGCACTGCAAAACTATCCTGAATTCAGGCATATACGCGCGATACTGTCCCCTGAGTATCGGCATAAAAATATAGAAAGGGGAGAAAGGGGCGGAGAGCGTTGGGGGAGGGGAGAGGGGTGAGCATGTCAATCAGAGAGGACTAGAATAGAGTGCATATTAGGGGGGTTTCCCTGTCTCCCCAGGAAATACTGTACTGAGACTAGAGTTAAGCTATAACACACTCACAAGCTCCAGGAATAATACCACGAGAAAGGGAAGTGAAAATACTAGGAAAGAAAGGGAAGAGACGAGCAGCTATATAATAAGTCCACAAGTTGAAGAGAATAGAATTTGCTGGTAGAATTGACTATACAAGGGTAATGAATCATCTAAAAAATGAAAAACTGAGTGAATGGCAGGTCTTTGAATGCGGAACAGCTCGCTAACCAACCGTGGAAGCACATGGATGCGCGCGCGCACACTGTCTAAAACACAGAGACAAACAGTAAATGTATGTCACCGCACGATTTTGAGTTAGATAGATCTTTGATTATAATACGCACCTTCTGGATATTCCCTCGACCAAAAAAAATAACTGCCAAGAACCTAGCCTCACCGAGAGATATACGGTAAGTGGGGGGGGTGGTGGATCATTAGACGAAATTAGTTGCGACATAGTGTCACGTTTTACTTCAAATTAATCCAACCGGGCTGGCCACTATCGAAAATTAATCTACTATTAAATAAAAGTCATGTGCCTATAGCAGCTCAAGAGGACTGCTAGGGGGCCTCGTACAACGGCCAATCATCCATACAGTAATCTCCTCAAAGTTGTCAATGATGCACAGGGGAGATAGAGAGAAGGGGATTAGGGCAGAAATGCAAAGAGTAACAACACTACAAGCAAGGAGAGTAGTCAGAGGAGCAAGAGAGGTAGATGAGGAAGGAAGGTTATTGCGAAAGAATACCACCAAGCGCCAGAATGACAGTGACGATGCAGTGTTGTGTTGAGAGAATCAATCAATATGATATATAGGAATAAGAAGCTTGCATACCTCTATATCTCGAATACATACTATAGTCGAATGCATCCCAAATTGTTTTGCCTGTCAATGGAAACCTTGCAGGACTTGTCAATCTTTGGAATCTCACTATGATTGTAAAATGGTGTCGACCGACATATATGTACATACATATGTATATCGACCTTTATATGGTGGCAACTATTAATAAGCATCTATAACTGTACAGAACTTCTCATATTCCCGTTCTAGAGTATAATCGACATTTGGGGGAAAATACTTTTCTTCTTAAAAGTTAGATATTTTAAATGAACCCTGGATTTATAAATGTCCAATACTAGGTATATACTATTCAAGAAACAATAAGATAATAGAAATTGAAAATTAATAGATGAGTACATGATTTGATAACAATAGTTCTTTACAAAATATTAATAAATATACACCCATAATAACTTTAAATGACGAAATTACATGGAACAGCGTAAACGGGAACACCAGCTAATAGAATTTCCAGTAGTAGTATATAATATGTATAGGAAAACCCCAGCTCCAAATATATCATATAGGCGTATAGAAACATAATAAATGCATATACTATCCCAGTCGTAGCTTTTGTACAATATTCAAGTATCATTAAGGGAAGAAGGGTAAGTGGAACTGTCAAATACTTGACATGTCGCTGACGTGTTGCAGAATTCCCTCCTTCAGTTTTTAGCTCTTTTACGGACATTTGTATTGTATATACATAATATATAGATTATAGGTAAATAGGGAATATGTAATAGTTACTGCAAAATAAATCCAACTTGACAGAAGGTGAGAGAAAAAACCTTATCTTCTCTGACAGAACGAGAATCTCTCCACAAGGCAGTTGCAAACTTTATTCCCGTGTGTATGTGGTATATCGAAAGATTAAAATCGAAGAAAGGGTATAATTGGGTACATAGAAATGTACTACGATTACACATACCTAAACACAGTTCATCAATAAGTAAAGGTCGAAATATTGAGGATAAAAATTAATTCAAATATTTACAAATTATCATATCATTCATATTAGTGAAACATGTCATGCTGTATATTACTAAATTACCAACACATCAATCAAACTTCTAATAATAAAGTATGATGCGACGTTGTCTCAGATGAATATTTGAGAAATCGATAACAATTAGCTTCGTTGTGTAATTGGATGATATAATAGAAACATAATCAACCTCTGTATAATAAGTAAGCATAAGTATAATATTTAACCTCAACAATAATTATAACAAGACTATCAAAAAAAAAGTTACCTTGATATAAAGAGAAACAATTCTAGTTTCATCACACACATGCATTAATTGGTGAAATTATTAACAGCTGTTTACCAGGATCTCCACTAGACGATAATACAAGAGAGATAGGCGGGGTTAGCCGCCATTTCTGAAGGAAGATCTTACCTATGCAAAACAGTTTTAGAACACTAAATGACGTACGTTACTATATTCTTTAGAGTTCAAGGTCACAAATTTATAGTATAGAGGCAATCTATCAATTTTTCTTTTTGTTGAATTTTAAAATCTAATGCCTAATATCCGTTAACTAACAATGTTCTATGTTATATAACATTTATATAAGTATTACGTCATTCGGAAGGATGATATGTCACAAAGATCTTCATTCGTATGATGAACGTCACTATTGAGTTTAAACAATAGAATCCAGACTATATAGACCTTGCATGACTGGTGTGAAAGAGGTTGCTAGAAGTGTCGCCGTTGACAATAGCATATATTGTCTTCCAACAATGCTCAATCATTACAGGTTGTCTATATTTTTTTAAGTTAGCCGGAAATGGGTACACTTGAAGCAACCAGCAGAAGTCCCTATAACCTATATATTATACATAAAACCGACACACGGGGTTCTTTCCATCTATGTGTCACAATATTAAATAGAATCAATTAACAAAATTAGACAATACATTTTCCCTTGAAATAATTTTGTAACAAAAATCGAGACGGATACCTTTATATAGTAGAAGACTTTGTGTATATATTATGTAACATAGCTTCGTTGAAGGCGACTATAATTTCCTGGCTGCTTTTTAAAGCGCCCCTCTCCGTGTATAAAGGTGTAATAGGAATAATGGTTATTGAGGTTGGAGGAAACCTCTGTGTTGTTTCATTCCATGAAGGGACCGCCCGCTGACGTAAAGTCTGCCTCGAAACCTCTCAAGTCAACACCATGGGACGTTCTCATCACTTCAACCTCCCTCTATTTCATTTGAAATCTTCTCTTCCCCTTCAACTTATTAGTACTACACTCGACCGGAGCTTTGGCTGAATATCGAAATAACTGTGCAGCTATAGTAACTAGTATTGTATAGTCTGCCCATATAATAATAATAATATACCAATGAACATAGTATATTCTTACCTTTACAATATTATGTAAAGAATTCCTGTTACCGCTTGCTAGCGTACCTATTTGGCCTCTAATATACAGAGTGTGCATAATCTCCCCGCTAGCTTGGTCATATGTAATGATGGACATTGGGACAACCAGCGACACAGCCGACTCTGCCCCGTCCAGAATGAACACAGAACCAACGACGAATGAAGAAGCTGCAGATTACATGATTGACACCTGCTTCGTGATTGGAAGTTCAAGGCAGAATTTGCCCCTGACCATGTATCGAAAGGTCTAACTTTATTCTCAGAAGCGCGCACAAGCCACCCACCTTCCTTCTCTATAATAGTTTCTCCTCTTAGTTTCAATTTGATCGACAGCTACTAAACGCCGCCGCTATAACTTGCTGGCATAAACGTAGACACCGCTGCTGACTGTATCTATCGACAAAATAAATGCCTATTATAAATGAATAGTATGTATGCACGTGTATTTGGAACGAAAGATGTAATTCACATATATACATAAAAACTATTTATTAACTTACTAAAAGCTACTATTTTCCCGCTCGTGAAAGAACACTGATAGAACTGTCTATCAATTACACGTCTTCCCATAACACTTGTCACTTCTGCGTTTCAATGTGTAGCCATGCATGTATATACTAACTAACTATTAAATATAAGATACACATGTATATATGTGTAATAAAAGTATAATTATAAAAAAATATGTTCGCTATTAGTATTATTTAGAATTTGTATGTAATATTATGTCAATTGGTGCATATTTGAAGCTAGTTATTTTTGCAAACGAATGTCTTCGAAAATTTGACCTATATATTATAATTACTAGAAAGGGAAAAAATGACTTTAATTTCCAAAAGAAGAATACTTCGTCAGCTAAAAGACTTAAAGGGATAACTACTCAATTAAATGAGCAGGGAATTCAGTTGGAAATATGCATACCATTATTTCCTAATCTAAAGCAACTCTTCCTTTTCTTCATCTGCGGTTAGCTCATGAGTTAGTCATAAGACAAACTAAAAGCTATTCCCCTGCTCAACAAAACCAGAAAAACGTCACACATAATAATGAATTGACTGAGGACAGACATCCAACCTTCAGGTTAGGCCTATATCATGAGGTGAACCAACCAATCATTAGGCAAACTGGGCTTGCAAGGGATAACAGCATAGTCAAGACGACCTCGGGTTGAGCAAACATGCAAGATATCAACCACAATGGACAAGAGAACCGACAATTGAAGCTGTGCGGCAGGGAAATCTACCGTGACCAAACGAGTTATAATGTATGTATTCAACAGGTCGATATGGACAATGACGGGCCTCATGGAGCCGAGTAGAATCGGACAAACACTGGTCTTTGGGCCAACAATACTCCTATCCTTTATTCCTTCCCACATGCCCTTTCTATAAACATGCAGCAGGCAAAACTCTCTGCGATCCCGGTTTACACAAACTTCCCTCGTCCTAAGACAGGGGACTGACTAGTTCCATATCGCGGTGTGTTGTTCAGTTCACCACATCATATTATAATTTGATGACAGAGTGTTTGTTCAGGAATATACCCCTTTCTCTCCGAGCAGCCAACAACATGAGTAACCTTTAGTGTGTGCTCGCGCGCGGGCAAAGGGGGGGAAATGCGGAACACAATTTCCTCTTCGAGGTAAGAGTTGCGCGCATGAAACAGAAGAGAGGCAGAGGGTTGGTTCCGCAAGAGAAAGTATTTATGGCACCAGGTTTATGGTACCATACTCTACTTCTGTAAACACCTTCTTCGATTCACTTCTTGCGCTTACTCTGAACTAAGGACATTAAGGAAAACAGCAAAAAGCTAAATATACAGAACAGAAGCGCTCAATATTCATAAACCGAATAGGTGAATAGAGCATATAAGGCAAGTGGAAGCTACAGGAGCTGAATAAAGAATAATAATAATGAAAGGAACATAACACATTGCTTCTACACGACTTCTCTATATATTGCACAATATATAATGTAGTATCTACAGGTACAAATAAGCAAATAAACTTCATTCACTGAGTTAGATGC
This sequence comes from Invenusta paracnida, assembly GCA_036023295.1. Taxonomy (NCBI): domain Eukaryota; kingdom Metazoa; phylum Platyhelminthes; order Proseriata; family Coelogynoporidae; genus Invenusta; species Invenusta paracnida. The sequence continues at coordinate 6,106 of JAYRBW010064896.1, read as the reverse complement.
AAAATGTCACTTCCATCTCTTATAATTTAATGGTAAAATACAGGTATAGGCATTGTATAATAACTTGTTTGGTTATATGCGGAATACAGATAGAAATATAACAGGAAAGAATTAGAATAACCATGAAGACCGATCGAATTGCTAAATTAATCGTTTTACAAACTAATGGAGGAGTGGCGACCAGTTATAAAAAGATAAGCGACAACAATTAAGAGGTTTTAAGGAGCTGAATAAGAAAGGCTAAGGAAAACGCTCAAAAAGAAATGGGGCAAAAATAAACCACTAACAATGTTATCACATAAAGAAATCAATTATAGTTATCGATGAATTTGGGGTTTTGTCACATTTTAAAATCGTATGATAGGAAGAAGCGCATAATAGTATTGGAAAAACGAATGTTCCTCTAATCCAAATTTAATCCGTCTACAAGAATAAAGAAGAAAACAATTAAAAATAAAACTTACCATGCGAGAAGATGAGAATCAACAGCGCAAGAGAGAGCATTAACGTCCAAGGAAAATGTAAGTAACTTTGTTTAAACATCCCTCTGAAAACCGAAAAAAATTAACAATATACTAGATTTTTTTTCAAATATAAAAATGTTTACAGTATAAATATGTTGTATACGTAAAAAATTCATTAAATAAAATGCTACATTCTTAAAATAAAATAAAAATATTTAAGATAACACTTCAATCGGGACCCTTTTTCAAGTTACAATTCTCAAAAATATTTTAAATAACCTGTTAAGTAGTCGCAATAAGAAATAAGCATATAAAAGTTATCTAGATTTACACTATTCATTATTTAGGTCATTATTTTCGCTAGTAAATAATAATTATTTAATCTTCTTCTTGTTATACCACGGAAAACTTACCAAAACAGCTACAATATTATTTAATCCAATGCGAACTGTAAAAATTCCAGTTGAATATAAGTTTAACGTACTCACATATGCTTCTCTCTGTTATTAAAAAATAAAAATAACGTCGCATAAAATATTCTAAATAATTAGGAAACCTCTCTCTAAGCCAACAACCACTAATGCATGAATAGATACCGGATGAATAATCAAAAAATATTCAACAAGTTTTCCCGAGTTGAGAATGACCCTTTAGGGATGATCAAATAATGAGGGACAGATAGAGGACAAATGCAACTTCTCTGATTCCTCAATCTCGACAGCCAATAGCCAACGTCGACGTACACGGCACATCGTGTGGATAGTTTGCAGTGTATTATGGAAGGTATACGGTCACCGCAGGCAACCAAATCTGGATAGCATACCTATGCGGGACTTGTTCTTCCCCTCCCACGATTATACTTCGATATCTACAGGAACTATGGCGAGTATAGGGTAGACGACATACCATCATGTTGTACTAGTAATGCTTATTATATGTATAACATCCCGAATAGAGCCGCTAGCCACTAAGCCCGCCTCATCACACTCAAAACACCCGCGGTGCGCAACGCTCCACATATTTATTTTTTGAAATATACATATTATATAGAAACGTACGGTAACGGCTCCTGTTGAGTTTTGACTCATAATAAATTATAGTTTGGTAGTCGTGAATGTATATATACGTAGATACAGGCATCATTGCACCTTATATAGAGCAATAATGTGATATATTGGTGTAGAGTTATACCGCGTAGAAGAGCAAATCGTGGAAATGTTATCAAGATGTGATGCAGAGAGCATACTCGCTTATGAGAATAGTATGTCATATTTTCTTCTACGTAGATTGGATGATATTACTATCCTTCAGGCGAAAACTGGAACTGCCCTACACTATATCTATCATAATTTCCGAGAGGAGCGATAAAAGGAAAAGAGTGGTTTAGATCCCTCATGGCATCACTACTACTGACTCTCGATTCGGGCCACGCATGGAAGACACATGTGGGGAAGAGGAGGGAACCTAACGATGCCAGAATCGCTGATGAGTGGTTGTTGAATCTCTCTCAAATTTTGGAACACATGTGGGGAGGCCGGGGAGAGTAACTTGTAAGCACCAAATTGTACGAGTTTGTTCATTAATTGTGCCATAGATTGGGCAACGGGAGGTCGAAACACGTTCGCACACACATGGTCAAAATGGCAACCGAAATTTTTTCCCATTTATGCATATATTGATATATATATATACGCATGTACGAATATATAAGAATCAACACAATATAAAAATGTGCCTTAGATATAAAAAAACGAAAAAATATATGTATGTATATTATAACACCATTAAGATATAAATATGCTATTAAAAAACGTTTGAAGTGTGTAACTTAAGCAATAATGTCAACAGAGATGACAATAAAAACATAATTACTTTCTGAGTGATTATAATCTATGTACAATGGAGATAAAACAATTATGCTGTGATATTTCAAGTTATTGAGCCAATTAAAAAATCAGATTATATTGGAAATCCTATTTCAGATGTAGTATAATTGTATTCATAATTAGTTTTTTCCCATAAGTAATATGTGTTATAATTATAATACACTATATTTAATCATTATAAAATACAAATTACATTTTATACACTGAAAAATATATATATAAAGATAAACTGGTTAAGCATTTATCTTTAATAGGACAGTTGTTATTTCACTATTTTAAACAGGCATATAAAGTAAATCTCATGTTTTTTTAGTCTCAGAGTCAAAAATGCAATATTTATTTAAAATTTCTGTTAATAATACGAACATTGGGAATATCATCAAATGTAAAAATTATGCTTTATTGACTAGTACTATATAAGTTTCCCATATTTGTAAGAAAATTAATTACTTAAATATTGATATATAATTTAAAAGTACCGTTTTCACATTAAGAAAAAGAAACATTTTATAAAAATGGAAACTATAACAACATTTGAATTAACAATTTAAATGTAGTAATCATTTTAGCCTGAGTGCTATATCTATTATTTACAAATAAACTTTGTTCACTTTAAAAAATACACCTATATTTTTAATTTAAAAACTAAGGATAAGATAATATGTATAAAAATATGATTATATAACTACCATAATCTAGATATGTATAGTAACTCAAATACCTATGTATATCTAAATTGTTATAATTATTTAGTATTAAAATGTACTATTTAATATATCTGTCAAAGACATAATGTACAATTTTATTGTAAACAATCATGGTCATTAACAATATTTTAAAAAGAAAAATGATTTCAATAATAATAAAATATTGCATCTAGTTTATTTTATTTATAGCTAAATACAAAATAAATGCTAATATAAAAACAAATAGATTCTTTCCACTAGGTAAATATACAAATGTTAAGCATCTGTCTAATAATCTACTAAAATTGGTGAAAAGAAACTGAAAACTTAAAATATATACCTGTGTTAAAGTCCTTTTCTTCAATTCTCCTTAATAAAAAAGTATAATATTTGAAAATGATAGATTTATAATTCAAAGTAATATCAGATAGAGATAGTCAATATTTAATGAAACAAATTTAAATGAGAAAGAGAAACATGTCGAATTTTTATTAAAATATTATGTACCAATATGTCTGGGCTTTTCTCTTTCTCAATAAAATTCAAAGTAATATAATTTTAAATAACTTCTATCATTTTTATATAAATGTCTGGTACAATAACTGGTTAGATAAAGTTAAATTGGTATTTACTTTTATCCCAATTTTATTTACTTTTTACATATTTATTTAATAATATATATACTTATTATTAAAATATGAATATCTTTATATAAGAATAGAAATCCCAATAGATTATGTGCATGTACATGTCCTTAACTAAGAATTTGTGACTGGGAGGATAGATTTATAATAGGTGCTTCAACAAGCTTAAAGTTTACTGTTCATTAATAATGTACTCTAATAATACATTCAATGGTCAGTAATTAACATCACAAACTATAAATAAAAAATATAGACAATAGGTGTACACCAAAAAATTGCAAAAATCATGCATTGTTTATAAACAAGGAATGGCCTTTCAATTATTGTAGATGTAGATGAAAAATATAGAAATTACTGATTTCTTTTACAAAATGGGAGTGCAAGTTGGATATTTTTGAAGAGCAGCTGCTACTGTATTTAGATGAGTCTCTATATAGGTTGCCATCAATGAATCTCTTTATCCATGAAAAATAGATCTGGGATCATTTTTATATGCTTGTCAAAGAATTTAATATTTATTTTAAAGCAAATTTTAAGTTTTCACAGATAATAACTGGTATTAAACTTAGTAAGGCTGTATTGAGGATAATAAATAAAATTAGTCCTTTAACAGGGTTCCCAGTTTTTCAAAGATAAATTTTCATGACATTTTGGTATAATTAAATTTGAAAAAAAGATAGATTAGAATATTAAATTAAAGTTTTATGTACTGAATTTATTGAATAGTAGTGTTTTAAAATAGATTTATATGTCACATAACAAACATATCAATTTATAAAAAATGAAGAACTTTACAAAAAATGCATAAAATGGATATAGGAACATAAACATAAATAGTGCAATGCTGTAGAACTTTTTAATGCATTTTATAAAATCTTGAAAAATATGATTATAGAATAATTAATGAAAATTTCACTTGTTTTAAATAAATGGGCTATATAAGAAGTATATACTTTTACTCAAATTATAGGGTACTTTTCAAGAAAATGATACTAAAATTTTAATTCCTTGACTTTCCATGAAATTTTTAAGAATTAGTTCTCAAATCCCTGACATTTTGTTTAATTTTTAAATTCCTGACCCTGTTTAATTCATGTTTGTATATATGATCAGAAAAAGAGACCATCATTTGATCATTTAATATATATATATATGAAAATTAATATGTTATATTGAGATAATTATATCTTTACATATTTTGTACCTATCTATATTTTTAGAAAAGAAATTTTATTTTATAAAAATGCAAAATATTTACTTTAACTTGCAATAAATAGAACAATTTTTTCAAACTTCCATTTTCAGAATTTTCTTCTTAATTTATGTCAGTATATATATATACATATATATATATAAATAAAATACATAATGATTTAACTGATATATTGTTGTCTCAGAAGTGAATGTAATATTCTTGAAGTCTATTATATATGTATATGTACATATAAATAAAACATATTTATAGTCCTGTATTATATAAGTATGGTATCAAAAATGTTGATCAGTGCCACTAAAATATATTTAAGAAGTGGTGGACATATTTACTTATTTTATTCCCAAACTTTGTAATTAAATTATTTGTTAAAGTGAGAGATAACTGTGAATTATATAGATTTTATTTGCATCTGAAATTTAATATAAATTAATGTATATTTGTATGTCATATATAAGAATTTTTAAAGTTAGTATAATAATTATACTATATATTTTAAATGCTTGTTTAATAAATATATATCACTCCTTTCCCTCTTTATTTTATAGCCATTATATGAGCCTGGAGTATAGAGATATATTTATATAGGTTGTTTTAAGAGTAACATATTTTTTAATAAAGTATATATTGATTTATAAAGATAATATCAATTTTCTTTATAAATATTCAAGAAAAATATATAGTAAAAGGTAATTGGTTCATTATTTAAGTAATAAAAATAGCACTAAATAAATTATAATTATACTTTTTAATAATAAGCACTCTTTTTTACTATAAATGGGCTATAATATATACAATGAATATAATATGCTCAAGATGTTTGTGACTGAAGGAATGATCATTTAAATAATTTAGGGCCAATAAAGAAGATATAGTAATATTGTCTGTGTACATTCCCATTAGTTTAATATAGAAAGAGAAAGAATTAAAACTAGTATGATAAAGGGTAAATAATATACTTAATAATAGTAATACTAATAAATATAATTAAGTTAATTTCTCTCTATATGGCAATCCTATATTTAAGCATCCTAAACTATTTGTTTAAAAGTTGGAAATTTAGCATACCAAATTATTTGTTTAAAAATGTCAGTAAAATCTTACTCTAAAATAGTTATAAATATATTGACTAGTTTTTTTCAAATAGTTCAAACATTAATTTAATTTAAACATTAAACTAATTTTGAGCAATGATTAATGATTAATTATTAAA
>JAYRBW010064885.1:0-29084 GCA_036023295.1 Invenusta paracnida | reverse complement strand
TTCTTCTATTTCATAATATAATTGCTCTAAATATTACTTTTTGGTCATTACATTTATTATTAGTCAGCCATTTTAGTATATATATTAGATATTTTAACCTTACATTCTGTATAAAGTTTTTCCATGCACTTATTTTAAATATCCCACAACTTTTCAGGAAGTAACAGCATTTTAACAAAACTTTTAAACAAAATGTTTTTTTTAGTAATAATACAATTTTTTGAAGGACATAAATTTTTTATTAAATCAAAAGTATTTATTAATGTAAGTAGGTTGGATGTAAAAATGCTTAAATTGTTTTTTTATTTTCATAGGTTATAAGAATTATTTCATGATAAGAATGGTAATGTACACCACAAAAGCCTTGTTGTGTACATGATTGTAACATACACCAGAAAAATATTTTTTTATTTAAAATAATTTTTAACTATAAAAAGTTCAAGTTTACCAATACAAACCTGTTTTAGGAGCTATTAAGAGATAGTCTAGTATAAAATTAAAAATTTTTTTTTTATATTCTATAAAAACTAGGAAAAAACTTTTGTAATTTCTTGGTAATGTACACCACATATGATAATATATTTCGGAAACATTAATTAATATAAACTAACTTTCCTTATTATTAGTCATATGAATTCTTAAATTAAAAAAGACTATTTACTCATTCTTTCAGTAAAAAAAACTAGTCTGTACCTTTAAAAACAAAAAAGTTATAAACCATGGAATATTAGGGACATATTTAGAGCTACAGACATTAGGAGCGTACCCTTCAACATTTTCTGATATAAAACATATAAAAAATAAAATTAGACAAGTTTTGATTATAAAGTATAAAAATATAATATAATGACAATATCTAACATAAATATCCAACCAATTAGATGAATTTTTATTTTTTTAGAAAGTGGAAGAGTTATATGGAATGACCCATATGCATGAAAGTTTAGGTCTTCCAGAACACTGTTTGTCATTAACCAAACGTGTGGCTTCCACTTTTGTCACTAAACATTAGATAGTATGTCTGTCAACATGGAAATGAAGTGCAAGCTCACTGACTGAGGTGACATCTTTGTTGTAAACAGAGTCATTATCTGAGTGTGCTCATCATGGCTAAGTTGAGGCACTGTGAAAAATAATAGGTAACAAACACCAGGCATCAACTAAATGCAGATTTAAGATTGAAAATACTCTCTTATTCAATCATGATAGGCTTACCTTTAATAGACATGAACATAGGGAAGTACATAGGCAGAGAGAAAAGTGATGTGCTAAGGGGTCAAATAGAGGTTACCCCCCAATTTTATTAATTCATTCCTCCTTATCAACCCTAATCACACGCACATATCAATTGTGTCCCTTTGGGTCCAGCCAGTCTGTGTTCCTTCTCCTCTACCTAGATAGATGTGAATACTGTGTACATAGCCTCAATGTAACAAGCCTTGTCTGTGTGTGTTATGCAACCCAAATGCAGTTGGATCTACAGTCAGACAGTGATAAAATAGTCATATGACTATCTAGTATGTTGTTTACACACTTAAACATAAAAGCTCTATTTAAATCACTTTAATTGTAAATTTTTGAGATACACTTAATAAATTACTTAAATTATTAAGGTGCAGCATTACTTTCTGGCGGGGGTGTATACCAATTAATCAAATAATTCTAACCATGTTACTAGAGGAAATAAAAAATAAAAACATCCAGCACACTTTAAAAGTTCTATTTATGATAAAACTCATCTAACTCATCATACATTATCAACATTAATAAATGAATATCAAGAATACAGGTAAATTAAGTTATTGTACCTACTTAAATTAATTATCTACTCAAAATTGAAATACCTATAATTTTGTGTTATATTTAACATTTTCTCATTAGAAATAGGATGCCATAATATCAAAAAATAAATTACATAACATATTTCTGATAATCAAATCTTAGTACCTACTATTAGTAATATTAATGAAGTATACATTAGTAGATTTATAAAAATTAAAGGAATTATCAAATTTAATTATTTTAATCAATTAGATATAGAAAGATAAATCAATTTGTAAATCATATCAGTTACATTCATGTAAAATATATCCAATTAAATATATGTAAAAATTAAAACAACAAAAAATTAAGAAAATTAGCATAAGCACTAAAATATTTTGAATCAAATAAAGTATGTAGGTATATATACAGTTATATATATTTTCTTTAAATATATTCAACTATTATAATTGTTGAATTAATATTTAATAAATTAGGTAGTTATTATAAATAGGTAAATATATAAATATAGTTATTATAAATAAAAAGATATATTTAGGACTCATAAAAAAATATATTATAAATATCAGTTTTCTGCATATGATGAATTATACAAATATAATTGTATGAATTATAAATAAAGATATATATTATACATAAATATATACATATACATATATAGGATTATAAATATTATAAGTTTTATGAATAAATAAATATACTATATATTATTGTATATAAATATAGGTTTATAAACATATATTATAAATATATGAAATATAACTCAATTAGTATATTATAAATATATGAAATATTGATTGATTAGTTTGTTATAAATTTATATGTACATATATATAGAAGGGTGCAAAAGTCACTCACCCATGGCAAGTGAAAAGTATTCAGGCTGAGTAATATTTAAAAAGCACTCGCCCTAATGGCAAATAATCTTTTTTTAAGCTAAGGTGTAGGGAAAATGAGATATCAGCAAATTAATTCATTTAATTTTATAAAAACTAAACTAACTGGTCTTTTAAATACTATAATTTCAGGGCAAGTAGCTTTTTGACAGGGGAGTAGATTTTTAAATGCACTTGTCCCCAAGGTGAGTGTCCTTTTATTGGTTTTCACCCCTGTATAAATATATTTTATAAATACCTATATAAATGAATGAATATATTACAGTCTACTCTGGCTAATTGGAACCCAGTTAATTGGAACTATTGGCCAATAAATCTCCGTTTTTTCTCCTATAGCTACAATGTAAAAAATATGGCTAATCGGAACTACTGGCTAATGTGAATTGTTAACAGATTTTGTGGAATGGTCCCTATTCATATAATGTATTTTACATTGTTTAATATGTACAGAAAATATTTTCTCACCCATTATATAAGGAGGAGATATGTACATATTATATGTAATACTATTATGTGATAGTGAGTGAAGCACAATATTTATTTACCTCTGTTATGCGCAGGATTATAATGAGATATGTCAACATACATACAGCTAATCGGAACATGCTGCAGAGGTATATAGCACCTACTAACATACAATAGCCCAAAACTGATTTAAACTGAGTAGGTACATAGTATTACATCATAATTATGTGTAAGCGAGGATTTGTTACATATCTACATTAGGTAGACAGACACTTCATTACATACATTTCTATAGCTTATAATCTGAACAGCATATAACTTACTTAAAATAGCATAAACAGTAATCATTAAGTATCTATTTCCTCATTGTATGTGGTCAAGTTATTCAAGTCTTTGTAATGAGTCTTAATGAGGGTATCAAACTTTATAATTATATGTGCACCAGTTATTCAATATGTACATTACATACATTGGGTAGAGCTTTTGTTGTAATAATTCTGTCTACCCCAATATTTTTACAGCATGTATATGTATATGAGTATCTATATTTATAATAAACATGATTAAAAAAATTAATTTTTTGTCTAATCAGAACACTGGCTAAACGGACCACATTTTGTTACATTTTACCTGTTCCAATTAGCCAGAGTAGACTGTATATATATAAATGTAGGTATTATAAAACTGTAACAGTATTATATTAGGTACCCATAAAATAAAATAATAATAATAAAGGTATTAAATAATAATTTTATTTAGGTTTTTCAATTAACTATATCTATTAAAATTGAGTTAGTCCAGTCTAAGTCAAGTACTAATCTGTGTTCTTAATTTTTGTGCATGGAGTTAATACTTGACTAACTCTTTTGAACTAAGCCAAGACTAGTCCATAACTTTGACCCCACCCAATAAAATAAAAAATAAAAAATTATTAACATACATTAAAAGTATCAAGCTATAAAATAAGTGATTAGCATGACATACTACTAATAGTAGTTATGCAGAGGTAGACACCAGCATCCACCACAAAGGACAGTAGTCACAGAAGAAGATGCAGTGAGACAAGTGTTTCATGGATTTTAATGGATTTTAATGGACTTAACAGGCACACCAGAACAGGCCTCAATTTGAGTAGTTTTTGAATTTAATCATGCAAGGTGGCCTATTTATGATTTGAACTAGGGACCCTTGATATTGGAGGCACACACATTACTTCTAAACCACTGAGGTTATCCAGTTGCTGTTGAAATATTTATAATATCTTGAGTAGGCAGATGCTGTTGTGCAAAATATTATTTTGATTTTCCTGTTGGTATGATTTCTTACATGTAAAATACTTTTTTTGAAGTCTATTTCACTTATTTTTTTTATTTGATTGCTTCATTACCTTAATATCAGCTAGCAATCATTACCCATTTCAATTTAGTTCCTTTATTCTCTTATTTTGTTAATATCTATTGTCCTTTTTAACTCTTCTCAGCTACATTCATCTTTGTACACACAGTAGAACCAAACTGGAGAATGAAGCTTCTGTTACCTGTTTTTTATTGAATCAAAAATAGTTGATGATTAACTGTGTTTCATCTAAACAACAAAATCCCTTAAGCTTTAATATCTGAATTTTTTAGGAGTTTGCAATTTGTTATATGCCACGAAATAGTATATTTAGCTTCTAATATTAAAACTAAATATTGTTATCTTAAGAATTCTTATTATAATCAGTGTTGACAATTTTGATTAATAGTTTTGATCATAATATATTTCACATAAGAAATAATTTCTGTGGAATATGTTTTGTAAAATTGAAATAAACTTGATGTGAACTAATTTATTATGTTACAGCATATTCAACATTTATTCAAAGCATATATTCAACATTCAATTTTTTTATTTATTTCAAGAACTATTAATCATGTTATTAGTTAATTAATGTGTTAATTAACATGTTTTATAGGAAATAAATAGTTCAAATATGTTTGTGCTCATTTGATGTAAAATAATACTATGTATTAATTTATTTTTAAATACCACCAACTGGTTTCTTATAAACAGTGCTTCAATAATATGCCAAGTAAATTTTATTACTCTAATGAGTTGGGATAGTCTTAAAATATTTTTATAATATATGTATACAGTATGATATATTTAACATTGTTGTGAAATTCTATTTGTGTCATTATTTTAGTTTATCACTTCTACTTTGTTTTTTATTATGTATATTCATTATCTATTAATGTTAGTAATATTTTATAGCATCATAAATACTGTATTTACAGGAAGTTATAAATTTCTTCATATTTTTTTTACAACCAGCAACAATGGCGAAATGGGGAGAGGGTGATCCTCGATGGATTGTGGAGGAACGCGCAGATGCAAAGAATGTAAATAACTGGCACTGGACGGAGAAAAATGCAACACAGTGGTCTAAAGACAAGTTCAAGGAACTTCTTCTCAATTTAAAAATAGAAAATAAAGAATGTAAGATTGTGGGATTAATTGTATTCAACTTTAACGTTTCAATTAGTTTAATTGGTTTGCATACATTTCTAAAAAATACAAAACATTGAAGGATATAGTTAGTCAACATATAATGTAGCTGCAGTTGAAATGACATATTTGTTATTAAAAATAACTTATGCTTTAAATATATTTTCTTTTTAATCTTTTTAGTTGTCTGCGAAATTAAGGAGATAACAAAGATGGAGGGGGAAGCTATTGCTAACAACAGGAAAGGCAAACTTATTTTTTTCTATGAATGGGTGCTTGAAGCAGATTGGGAAGGTAAGCATAGTGCACATTATTTGTACTTTATTTTTATCATAATTATTAAAGTTTGATATTTTATTTCAAAGTTAATGCTTCTTTTTAAATACAAGTATGCTTTTATCTGTTTTTGCTTTATACGAATTACATATATATATTATATATATATTCTTCGTATTTTTAATTACATATTTGAATGATTATAATTCTTACAACACTATATATAAATGCCTGTGTTTTAAATATTTGTTTATATATGATATTTTTTGAATGTCATAATTAGTTTAGTTCGTTGGGTAGTTTAGTTTATCAACTGTTTTTCCTGCTCTATTTATTAACTTTATAAGGTATTTTGTATTTGTTTATATTCTTTCAGGAAAATTTATGGATAGTGTTAACAAGACCGTATACAAAGGTAAATTGGAAATCCCTAATCTGAGTGAAGAAAATGATTCCCACGAATTGGATGTGTCAGTAACGACTACTAGTAACTCATTGGATGCTATTAAAGTGAAGGAGTTCATGCGGCTCATTGGTGCAGACACAATCCGGACACATTTAGGTCAATATATTAAAGACTTGAAAGAAGGTAAAGTAATTTTTCTAAATATTATTGCTTAATCTTCATTTACAATATTATTCTACTATGATAAAGTTAATAAATCGAAATGTTGTCGGATTTCAATGATTTGTTGTATTGGTGTAAAATATATTATAATCGGAATATATTACTGTAATTTATTGCGTATTACATTTTATTGTTTTTTTAAGTAACATTTTGGTGATGTTTTAACCCTCTGGTGTTTTTGCTTTTTCATTCTATTAAAATACTTCAGATAATTTATGATAACAATGTATTGAACATAAAAATACCTAGAACATCGTAATTTACTCAACATAATTAATTGATACACATTGATTTAATATCATTTTTGCTATTGTTTTAATCTGATGATATGAAATCAACTATTAAAAATACAATTACAAATATATCTGATAGAAAAAAATAGTTTTCTGTATTGTATTTAATATTGTCTAACCTTCATTTAGAGCAACTTGTTTAGATTTATTAGTTTTTATAATGATGAGCTGAAATACTTTTGTAATTGATATAATGCAGTATAAATTATTATATGTATTATTTTAAAAATTTCTTACAATCTTAATTAAGATTCTTTAAAATTACTTACGTATATTTGGTTACCTTAGTTTGGTTGTTTTTACTAATATTTGTTTATTTATTATTGTAACGTGTATATTATAGAAATGTGTGACATTAAGGCATACATGTAACATGATAAAATTCTTCAATCGCAGATGAATATGCTTAAACTTTTAAATATATACTTGTTATATAGTGTTTAAAGCGCTATGTCACAGTTACCGACGCGAGGGTCCATAAATTGATAGAGCGCAGTGGTAAGGTATTTGCTCGCAATTGCTTGGCAATTTAGGTGTTGCTACTTAACCTTATTACGTTATCGGCGTCTCTTGTCGTTAAAGATTTTATTGTGTTTAAGGGAGAGAAATAACAGTTAAACATATTTTAGGCGTGTAAACTAAAATTTTAGGAACATTTAGTGATGAAATAATAAAATAACATTTTTTATGTTAGTAATATTCTTCTACATGCACTTTTTAATGGTCTAAATATTTCATTTTAAAAGTGATGGGAAGTGTAAAAACTCAAAATATTCGAGTTTTTGGTATCTACGTAGTAAGCATACTTTTTCATATTAACTGTTTTTTAAATTATTTTAATCACAGAGTAATAATAGACAAAGTTTCAATTCTTATTGATTTCATATGCATCGCGCTATAAATTTGTTGTCGATAAAAAATCGTTGTATTTCAATGAAGTTTTCATAAATAATGGGTAGGAAATAAGTAACTGTATTACTTTATAATTTTAATATTAAATATCGTGACTTAAACAATTTTAACATGTCACAAGAATCAATAAAATACAGCTAGCTACATATTTTGTATTTAAAACATTCATATCCTATTTACTACACCATTTAAGAACATTTAAAGCATCAAGTAATTAATATTATTATTTATTCTATTTATTATTACTCTGTGATTTAAAGCATTATTGTACGAAACCTTTACGTTAAGAAAATAGCACTATTATACTTTTATCAATAATCAAGAATATAATATTGTTTCCACTATGTCTATCAATACTATGATTTTATTAGTAATTATTGACTTTAAAATGACATTTATTAGTCGTTTTAATTATTTAATACTGCTTAATTGTTTGTTTCTAACAATTTACAACACTATATATGCAAACTTAATAAGAGTCCGAATCTCTTTGTATAATTATTATCTAATGAGACCATAAAGTATTGATAGACAGAGTTGCAACTATTCTTGATTATTAATAACAGTTTGATACTCAAGATTTGCTAATTAATGCTTTAAATACAGTATCTCTAAAATAGTAAATGCGATATAACATATTTAGATTCAAATGTAGCTAAATATATTTTATAAATTTTTGACATGTTATTATTGATCAAGTATCGATATTTAATCTTAAAATGATAAAATAGCACTATTTATTTCTTACCCATTTATGAAAACTTCATTGAAATACAACGATTTTCTATCGACAAAAATATATAACGCGACGCATATGAAATCAATAAGAGTTGAAACTCTGTCTATTATTACTCTGTAGACAGTTAAATAATTGTTGGTGTTGTTCAGATTAATCTACCACATTCCCCGGGGTCTACATCTGTATTTCGTACTTGCTTTTGAATTCTTTCCAGAATTTTATGGCAATTTTTGGTTGTTTTGAAAGGTCTGATGAATTTGTGATGTTTCTGACCCGTTCACATCTACAGGTGAACGGGTGTTGTAGGTTTTGAAATTTACAATTAATATAATTTTAATGCATGTGACGACCGATAAATGATTATTAATTTAGATAATTAATATGATAAAAATATATAGGTATGTCAATGCTTTTACCTCCCTATTAGAATATGGTAAAGACATGATCCTTCCGACGAAAGATAAGCCCTCTTGTGTAGCTCCCACCGGTCCCAATACGGCGAAGATTGCAATGAACCAGCCTCATTCTTCAGATAAGACCTCTTCACCAGCCACTGGAGACCCCACCAACGGTAAACTAATCACGAAGAAGCTTACAATGAGTGACGAATTTTTCTGTACACCGGACGACCTCTTCAAGGTTTTCACTGAAAAAGAGGTATGATCATTATCGATCCAGGGGATGCTTCACACAAGATTTTCAGCTGCTTTACTCACCAATATTTTTTTAATTAATTGAAATGTTTATTATAATTCCGTTAACAAGAAATATATTTTACCAGTATTTTTTACTGTAATATAAAAGTATCTTTTTAATAAAGCAGACTGAGTAATTTTCCAAATTAATATAAATACTTTGCACATTACCAAATATGTTTGGTATGGATATATTTGCAATGTAGCATAAATTTTAATCAAGTCAATTAAAACTTTTAAATATTTAGTTACTCAATGGTACTTTTATTGAAAGTTTCGATAACGAGAAATTAATTAAAATATCTTTTCGAATATTTGTAATTTATGTACTTTCATTCAGAATTACTACTTTTTTGGTTTTTAATTCTTAAATGATAATATAAATGCTATGCACCCTGTAGTGAAATCATTCTTAGCTAGAGTAACACTCTTAACTCTGTTAAATGTAATAGTGATTTTTTTTATACATTTTTTTTATATCTTTCAGCTTCTTGGGGCGTTTTCCCGAAGTGAAGTCAACATTAGGAAGGAAAAGGGTGGTCCATTCGTTCTTTTTGGAGGAACGATAACCGGATTTTTTGACGATTTTGTAAGTAGAAAATATATGAATGATAAATGATAACTACTTATTTTTAGAATATGAAATTATTTATTTATTAATGTATCGTATATTTGTCTATGTATACTTAGTATGTGGTTGGTTTTATTGATGAACACCAGCTGTATTATCGATGTGAGACAATATTATGTAGATTCATCATTAATTTCCTGAACATTGTTGTACTACATGATATTTTGTAATTAAAATAAATATTACTATCAAGGATAATATATCTATTTAGATCTGAACTATCTTTGAAGCTAATTTCAAATATATATTTTTTAGAGACTCCAAGCTGCATGTCGATTGCTAAACTTTGCTGAATATTTATTTTCTTAAGTATGAATTATATAATACAATTATGACCTGTTTTATTTATCATTATATTATATTGAAAAGCACGATAAATAATTTAAAATGTTTAATTATTTCAATAAAAAATTATTTCAAAATTATATACTGCATTGTGACTTCTAACGGATATAAACCTTTAAACTGATAATATTATTTCAATTGTAATGTTGTTGATTTCTTTGTTAAATTATGATGTTGTTAAATTACTTTAAAATTATATGAATCATTTTCTATTTGGCTCTAGTTAATTTAAAATATATATGTAGATGTATATAAAAATAATTTGATTATAATTTAAAATTCTTATAGTGAAATGTAGAACTCATTTGTGGGTTTTCTGTAAGAAGTTGTTTAGCAGTCTTATTGTTATTATTCCCTCCACTTCCTTGGCTTTAGGCTCCTCCCAATAGTATCACTCTTCGATGGCGGCACAAATCTTGGCCCAGCGATCACCACAGTCAAGTTCAGCTAAAGTTTTCCAGTGTAGAGTCTGGTACTCGATTGGATCTCACACAGTCTGGAATTCCGCAGCAGTCCATGGAAACAACTCGAATGGGCTGGAAAACTAACTATTTCGAGGCTATCAAGCAGACATTTGGATATGGAGGCCGGATTTTCTGATTATTTTCCCAGCTACAATATTATAGATACTGGATGACTTTCAAACCATTGAACATTTTACAAACAATAACCAACTGAAACTGAACTTTCTAAAGTAATGGGTGTAATGCAATCTAAATCAAACACCTACCTTTTGAATGTACACCGAATTATACTGCTATAATTATACTTAATATGCAGACAGTAGGCAGTTAAGTATTTTTTAAAGAAACAATATGCTTCTACCTTTAATTGAATAGTTTTTCATATTGGGATTATAAGTTTCTTCAATTCAATCAGTAGTTGGTATAACTTCTGAAATGCTTTGATATCGCGCCCAAGATAAAAAATCCGTTTAGCATAACTATTTTAGAGTAAATACATGTTATATTATTTGAATTATTATTTCTTTTTTTTCATGTGCACATCAATCAAAAATAATTTAGAACATTTTCGTTAAATAAATGTGTTGTACATCTTTATTAATTACTAATTATTTTTAACTACAAAAAGGGTTTAAGTAGTATGATTCAAAATTATTGCATATTAAAATTCTGTCCGCATGTTATTTAATATGTGATAATTTGACCTTTTTTTACTGTTATTGAAGTATCTTATTATCCTTATGAACACAGGTGTACTCTTTTTAATAATTATGTATAAAAACAGCTTATTACATAGAGTGGCATTTTACAATTGCCTGCTTCTGGCATTTGTTTTATCGGATTTAGTTATATACTTTTTGCTTACATTACTATTGGTAGTTCTTGGAAAGAAGGCAGTATATTTAAGTTTTTTTATAATGTTCCATGTTGATGCTGTATCTTTGGTCGGTACGCTTACTTTTGTGTCCAATAAAATGTTTATTTTATGCATTCTATTATTTTAACTTTATTAGCATATGTATAAATTATACGCGTATGCTTTTTTGATGTGTAGTTTACCATAAATATATCCTTAGCAGTTCATTTAAAACACAAAGCATTAGATAATTACAGAAGTTATATGTTTACAAACATAAGCATACTAACAAGCGAATTTCACTATACTAATCATTTTCGGGTCTTACATTACATTTGAAAATTTTTGTTTGAAAATATAATCAATTAATGCCATATTTATTCCACTAAACGTTACCGGCATTATTTATTATTGAGCCTTTGAAGGGAGGCGTACCAATTTTCCAATTATAGAAATTTATTTCACAATTATACAAAATATTATATAAATGTGAATAATATTTCATTTATATTAGAGTATTTTTCATTCATCTTCAAATACAGCCAACAGACAATGTAACTTCGTTTTAAATATCAAACGTGTGCGATTTTCTGGTCGATGCCGACTCTTCTATTAATGAATTGTATTGAATATGGAAGGGACGTTTTTTAGAATAGTAGCGTTTATTAAGATTGTAGATTTTGGGGCATGTATTAGAACGAATACGGTATATTATAAAATAAAGACTTAGGACTTACAGATATCGTCATTAATATATGCTACAATTTCAAATGTCTACTATGTTTAAGTTGTAATTTGAAAATAAGTTGTTAGCAGGAGAAAATGCTTACTTGCATGCACAAACAGATTTTAAAGCAAAATTTTCAAACAACAAATTGATTTGAAAATGTATATTTAAATAAGTACAACATAAATGGTAAAAAGCACAACAAAATTTATATATAAAAACTTGTACATATTTATAACTTTTATAAGAACATTTTTACATTTATGTATTAGATAATATAATTATGGAAATTTCTCTAACTCAGGAAATAGAGAAAAGAAAGCAAATACGGTGAATATTAAAGTAAATATCGTACATATTCGCCTGATGAGAGTGGTGAAATATATCGCGTTGCATTATTTTATCTTATAATCCTTCGACGTTTACGAGTGCATGCCCAGAATAGGGGAAAGTGATCCAAAGTCTGAGAGGCTCCAGACAAAATGGTATAATTTCGTCAAACAAAATTTATTTTAGAAACTTTAATTACTTAAGTTTATTTTTACTTTTTAATTACTTATTTATTATTTTATACATGATATCTACATTTTAAATGAAATGCGCCTTTTACCTTAGACTATTCACATTTTGTAATAAATTTTACATTTTTTACTGTCACCTTTCACTATAATTATCCTGTAATAGGAATAATAATTGCAGAAGTTATATACTACTAGAAAAATGTTCATTATAACGTTTTTTTGTATAGAAATATGAGGTGCCAAATGCGCGAGACAAATAGTTATTTAATTTTAACAATAGAGTATTATGCCTACACAATTTGTGACCATAAGGATATCATAAATGTTATACCAGGGAATACTTAAACAAAGCATATTATAGTAGACCTTGTGTTTTGTTGATTTAAAGTCTGAATATATTTTCAATCGTCAAATGGACACATTGTAATGATAATAATTTATAATTCTGTCCCTAAATTTCGTATATACCTAGCATGTAATTTGAAAAGGCAAATAACAAGTAAATTGATAATTAAACTTAAGTAACGTCATCCTCTTTTATGACCAGGAAAAAGTAGCAAGCAAAGTATTATTTTTTATTTCTTTATCTACACATATGTAGGTACTTAGGTAAACATTTTTACATAGTAACTATGTAAAAATGTTTACCAAAGTCTGACTCTTGAAAAAAAAAATTATTGACATTTGAAAATTATACAGGTTTTCATGTCTTTTTGTTTTTGTGGCCGCCCATTATATCACAAACTAATACAATGTAATAATACAATACAATAATATGAATAAATATGTTACAGAAGCTTACATGAATGCTTTTTGATCAGGAATCTGTCAATTGTTAGATTTAGTCGCGGACAACGTAATAATAGAAAGCATAATCCGGACGTAAGACTTTTGAATGTAGAAAAAGTTAATAGGGCCAACTTTAAAATTTTGATATTTCAAAAACCGTAAGTCACAACAACTTAAAATTTTTAGATATTCATTAGATACCTATAAGCTATCTATTCTATCAAAAATTTTACGTAAGTGAATAAATGCAAAGGCAAAAAAAAAATTTGCAATATATACAAAAAAACACCGCATAATATATACAATCAAAACAGAATGCGTATTTACATTCAAATCGACATAACACATAATCTATTGATTAAAATAATAGTTATTGTTATTTTACCTATTTACATGTCTTGTGCATGTCAATTCTAGGATTGACAGACCTGCACTTGTAGTTATATTAGCAAACTGAAAATAATTGTACCTACTGGTACACTATAGTATAATTATCAACATTAAGTTTTAACATTATAACAAGTAACTAATGTCAATGCCAATGTACACTTAGTATTAATAGTATCTAAAATACGTAGTTCAAATGACTGCATAAATCAAAATTCTATCGTTTATAATTTAATTTTCATATACCACTAATCTTAGGTTTAGAAATTCCTCGTAACCAAAATATCTCTTAAATATATCAAACTTCCAAACTTTGAAAAACCCTAATTGCAAGGCATTTAATTTTAACAAAAGTATAAGTTTATAATAATGTATATATTTTAATTATTGAACTTAAGATTATTTATATTATAGAAAATACCAGTTAACATGCAAAACTCACTTGTAGTTTCTAGATTTTAATAATAAAAACTAATAACCTTATTAATTTTTTACACGTTTGGAAGTATTAGGTCCTGTATAATATAAATTCAATGTATTAAAACAATTGCGTTGTCCTCAGGTATAGTAGATAAAGAATAGCAAGGGATTATTCATGTTTAATATTGGTCTAAATGATTACAAACACCTATAGTTGTTAATGTCTGAAACTTTGTCATCAAAGTAAAGAGTCTGTCGGTTATCACAAGCGATTCCTTTGTAATTTCCACAGGCATATGAACATCGCAGGCCATGCTTTCGGCAGCTACAGTTATTTTTGTCACACTGGCCTTTGCAACTGCAATGAATGATTTTCAACAATGTTTTTGGTGCTGGCAGTTGATCGCTTGCGACTGGCAGAAGCTTACCGTCTCTAAGATGCCGACCCCACTCTTCGGCATTGAGACCCATATCTTCGTTCTCCCAAGCCATCATCTGGTAATACACCCTCCCGTGATAGTATTTTGCAGCCACAGAAGTGGAGGGCAAAAACTGGGGTACGTGACAGCTGTGAACTTGGAGCTGACATTCTCTATGAATTTGGCATAACGGAGTTCGTTTAGTGTTGTAAAGTTAGCTGGCATTTTGTACAATAACAGAAAACAGATCTCAATAGCTTTGACAATGTCCTCTTGGTTGGCATTTTTCCGAGAAATGTCTCTGCTACAGATTTTAGACTGTCATTGTCTTGTAACATTTTAAGTGCCTGTGGTTTTCCAAATCCAAATACATGTGAGGTTAAGCCCAGAAAAGCATATTGCTATTTTTTCAAATAAACGCATATCTTTTCAATTAAAACTACTGCCAACTTCTACCGAGTTAGTTATATGTATATTTATCGTTAACTATTTTTTAGAGTGAGGGTTCTTGTCGCTCGCTCTAGATCTGACGTGTATTCCAAGATACACAGTAAATTAAATGTATCTCATACCAATCTCCCACCATATTGTATCGCGCCGTTTTAGCTCACCGTTTAAAAATGGCTATACGGAGTTACTAGACAGTGATGACAACATTGTCTGCCGCGGATATCTCCAAAGTATGTATATGGAAAGACAAATGTAGGTGTGCATTATGTTTTTATTTTATTTCTTTTTAATATTGATAGGGTTTATATATTCTACTTCAAAAAATGTTGCAATAAAAAACAAATTATTTAATCATGCTACATGACGAGATATGAAACTTCAAAAAGAATGATACACATTTATTTAAATGTTTCAACATATCATATCCTATATAATTAAATCAGATCCGTATAAGATTATAAATATTTATATATATCTTAGCGAGGGTGACAGAAAATGGGTTGCATTTATGGTATACCATACATAAACAAAATATATAAGATTGTAAATATTTCATTAATTACAAATAGTATTTGAAATTTTATGATTAATAAATATTTCAGCTAATTGAAAACAATGTTTTAAAAAGAATATGGTACAGTCTTTTTGTTTATAATATTATATCCAATTTGTGTTTCTTTTCTATTGATACTTAAAGTTTTATAACTGTGTGAATCATTGAAGAAATTAATTTTGGTTTTTTCAATTAATGCATATTTATATAAAATGTATTATGTAAGTATGGTAGTCGTATTATATAATTTATAGCTGAATTTACTAATACTTTTGTTTGTTAAAATTAAAATCTAATAAATTACTACGAATGTGCACACCCACATTAGGGTTATTATAACAAATTTATATGAACAATAATTATCCTTATTTGTAAGAATGTAATTTTTTTAACTAGAATTGTTGAACAATAACTCGTTATATTATAAATTTTACTGAGTAATTAAAAATAATTTAATATATTTGTATGCATTAGTAAGTTATGGTTTAATTGTTTTCTTAATCAATTTTAAACTAATTTATAAATCTAAAAAAATAATTGTATCTATCATTATTATTAAGCTTATTTAGAAATTTTCGCGTCTTACGCTTCCCTACTCTATAGTTTGCGAACAAAGGTAATAAAACAAATGTATTACGTAATTATATATAATTGGAGCATTCATATCTTTAGCCTGTAAATGATTATTTTTTATAATAATGTATAAAGACCGCTGATCAATATATGTACCACACTTTTTAACGCATGTAATTACAAATAAAAAATCGAATATTACTAAGTAGTACTTTATAAAATAATGTAATTTTTCATTCTTTTATATATGAGAAAAAGTCCGAATAGTCATGATAGTTTATTGATCCATACACTTTAATATTGCACAATTAGAGTTAGATTGCAATTAGATATTTGTATAAAGACATCAAAATGTTGAAATAATACACAATAAGTAAATAAAGATAGTTTTATTTATTTATTTTAGCTGGTAAATATAGTAAATATGTATAATACCAACTATAATCCAGAATCAGGAATGACATTATAGTTTGAAATCAACGAAGAAAAATGGCAAGAATATGCATAACAGATAAAATATACGTGACAAGTTGTTTAAAGTTGTGTGTGAAGAGTAACACGTTCATCAATAGTTGGAATCATTTTGAAGGGGCATGACGTGATATCCTCGCGTTTGTAGCGGTCACCTAGAATTGAAAGATTTTAAGCAAAATCCTTATCATGTTTGAATTATTAGAAGAAAAAAAACATATAATAAATATAATAAGCAAAATATTACTCATTTGATTAGTTCGTAGTATAAAACAATTAAATCGTATAAAGTAAAATTCAAATTATTAAGAAATTTTGAATGAATGACTTTAGTTCGCCATTTAAAGTATTTTTTAACAATAAAAAAATGAAATTGCAGTCTAAATTACACTCTTTCTACTCTGTTTCCGGGGTATTATTTAATCAAACACTTTTTATAATTTGTTTTTACATAATTTAATAACATTTTACTTATACAATTGTTTCTCCACATATAAAGTGGAGGTTTCGGCATTTATTCGATTGACAATTGACGTAAATCAATATTTAAATCGATAGCGATACAAGATATTGACTATATTAAGTTAAATTCGCCAAGCCAAGAACAAGAGCAGCGTCAGTGAATAGCTCGAGAAATGCTTATAACAACTCTAGTTATTAATGCTAAGTAGAATAGGCCTATTTTTGACCGTTAATAAATCAGGTTAGGGTTAGCATCAAAAAGCTCAATTTTGATACCAACGTAATCGCTAGATGCTCTGAAACAAAATGCGCATATAAGTTTTGAACCTTTTAATAGGAGTCCAAATACCCTTTACAGGGTTCATTTTTTTAAAACCCAGTCGCTGACTTTTTGGAAGCTTCCGCTGACTATAAATATTTTAATAACCAGATGCAACGAGTTGTGCCTATAGTATAAGAAGATTACATTATTCATATGTACAATTTTTTAGTTACAACTGTAAATATGACAATGTCAATCATACATTGATGCTCAAAGTTCATGGTATGGTAGATACAAATATTTACATTAATAAAACTATTTCAATTGTATTTATTTAGTTAAAACTGTAAACATGCTAATGATATATGGTCATAGTTTATGGTATGGTTTATAGTATTGAGATTCTGGAAAAGTCTCGACCGATGACTTAGACAAATTCATTGTTTGAGAAAGTTGCAGTCAATAATTGCTGATGTTGTACTACTCGAAGGTCTGAATGTTGAAATAATTATAACTTAAAACGAAAGCTGAATATGACCCTAAGAAGTAATAACACTAATAATTGCGCGTAGCGCAAATTGTTTTACTGCTTAATATTGGTTTATGCAACATAAAAATTTGTTGTTGTTAACATTTTCCTCCCGCTTTTTTGTGAAAAACCCTTGTTTTCGCTGACTTTTGGCATGATCTTGAAAAACCTTGACTTTTCGCTGATCGAAATGAACCCTGCTTTAAAAGGGGTCAATTTCAATGAAAAAGTCCTTCATTATATTGTATACATATGTCAAAACAAAAACGATAGCGTCGCAAAAAAGAAAGCCAAGAAACGAACTACTCAAAAAACAGTTAAAATGATATTGATTATATATAGTACAGCCATTGAAGACATTTATATAAAAAGGGCGTCAATATTTAATTATTACTTGCTTGCTGTTAAAAAATAATAAACACAGATGAATAGGTAGCATAATATATATTCTGTATATCCAAACTAAACAATTCATAAAAATAAGAGAACAAAACAAATTAAGAAACAATTCATGGAAATGATAACAATTGTATTATTTTTATCATTTTAAATGAATTAGCTTATTATTATGTAACATATACTATGCATTCAAGAAACAATTCATGGAAATGATAACAATTGTATTATTTTTACTATTTTAAATGAATTAGTTTATTATGTAACATATACTATGCATTCATGTGAGTTTCATTGCGAAGAATTGTTTTTTACTTTTTATTAATTTTCCAGTTTAGATATACATACACTATTTATTGATCTATTATTTGTTTACGCATTTTTAACAACAAGTAACAATAAAATAATGGAGTCATTTTTATATCAATTACTTCGATGGCTGTACTATATATCATTAATATCATTTAAATTTACATAGCCAAGTATTATATTTTAAGGGTAACTATCAAAACGTAATACTATTATACGTTCTAGGGAAAAATGCTTATTAAAATAAAATTTATATAGCCGAATTAAACTATATGTACATTTCAAAAATATTTATTAATGAACAAAATTTATGTAAGTATTGTTTAAATAAGAGACATCATTTAAATGCCACTAGCAAACGTAAAAATAGTATAATAATATTTTCGAATATTATTAATATATTGGTAAATAATGTTAGCCATAATTGTTTGAACAAGTTTATCATTTTTCGCCTGCAGTGCTATCTAATGTCACAGTCAAAAATAATAGATAATGACAAGGTGTCATTAGCTATTATTTTTGGCTGTGACATTAGTTTTATATACCTATACATTTTAATTCAATTGGAGAATATTTTAAATTGCTTGGATAATGTTTTAAAATGCTTTGATAATATTTTGGTTCAATCTATTTCAATCGATTATAATCTCGTTTAAATTGCTTGGATAATATTTCATTGAATTTTTTATGAAATTGCCCGAGAAAAGGTGTAGTTTGGACATTGAAATTGACTATCATAGCAAAATGATACTTTATTTTTATAGTAACTTACCTAGTAAGACTTACAAATAGCACTATAGCTAATACTATCACTCTAAATATGTTAGTCTTATTAAAAAAATAGTTAATCATTTGATCGCTACAAAAATGAAAGCCAAGAAACAAGATCCTAAACGACAACATTTTAAAACAATGCTGAATACATATAGTTCAGCAATTGAAAAACAAAAAAAGGCGCCAAGAAGTATTGTTATAAGATTACTGTTAATTATGAATAAATATGTAGACCAATATGTAACATATATACCATAGATATATACAGCCTGAAAACTTAATTAAAATAGAAAACAAAAACTAAAAAATCAAATCTAAAAAATTCTTGGTAAATATACTTTTTAGAAACAATAATTTACATTCATATGAATACATGATTAGTAGTGTTCAATAAACCAATTAATATAATATATTAAAAATAATACAATCAATACCATTCAATTGCAACAAATTTTTCCTAAATTTTGTTCTCTTATTAAAAAAAAAGTTCAAGATATATATATATATACGTAATTGTCATAGATATTGCACATATATACATAATATTGATATGTATGTATTCATACAATTTAAGACCAGCATTATAACAATAAAATATTGGCGCCTTTTAATATCAATTTCTTCAATTGCTAAACTACGTATCCTTAACATTATTTTAACATTTTGTCTCTGAGCTCGTTTCTTGACTTTTTCTATCGAATATCAGTCCGAATATTGAAAATGCTATGTTTACACTATATATTCTATATTCTTGTTTTATAATATATACTCAGTATGTCCCACAAACTCCAAAGACATGGAAATAAATGAAAGTTAAATAGAATAGACAGTATTAATTTCAAGTGGTTATATCTTGGTATCATGTAACTGATGACCTTGAAATTTTGGACTAACCCAGAGGGGTCATCAAGGGCTATCGGGAGAGTCTTGGCTATTTTGCATAGGTATCTCTCTAAACAAAAGGGACATCAGGGTTAAATTATGCGACTTATACTGTAAAATTATTTTTCCTCTAAGCATTGGCTAATACATTGCCGGTAAATTTCGATATATAAGTATATATAACTGACTTAAACTATTAAAATATAATAAATATTGATTAATACTGCTATTATTAATGTTATGAGTTTTTTTCCATTTTGCATGTGTAAAAATTGCTTTTGATTGTACATAATATGTAGAAGTAGTAGTAGTTGTTGATTAAAGCAGAGTTTCTTACCGAAAATTGAATCCAAGTCATCCAGAGTGAAGTTACAGGGTGGCGGTGAATGTTTCTCTGGATCATAACTTGTTGACATTAAGAGCCATTGACCTCCTTTCTTAACCAATTTATGGATTGTATTGAAATATCTGTAAAATAGGTAACACAATAGATAATATACGGTGTGGTTGCATTGTCAAGCCAAGAACAAAAGCATCAGCGATTAGCTTGAAAGATGCTAGAAGTTCTAGTTATTAATGCTAAGGGGATTCAATAAACCAGGCTAGAGTGCCAACGAATGAGAACAAAATGCACCTATGTAAGATGAAACTATTTAAGAGTACTTATATAGGTACCTTTTTGAAAGAGGTCAATTTCGATCGAAAGGATACTTTTTATTGACATTGACGATTTCCTGAAAACTATATCTACCTTGAGAAATTGTTTTTTAAGTAGATTCGTCGGATATTTTCATTAGTAAAGAAGTATTAGGTATAGCCTTACCTAACAGTTATGTAACGAAAAATACACAATTTTATAGTAAAATGTAATTAGTCGTAACAAACGAAAATGTAATATAACTGAGAAGTGGATTTGACAGATTATAAAAAAAAACATTTTAGAAACTAAAAATAAATAAATATGAGATAGATTTGAAATATGACAGACGCAATATGCTTACAGAAAAGGAATAATAAAGAAAAATAAAAACTAACAGAGTCAGGTGAAGAAGCATTACGTATGTGTGAGAGATAGCTAAAAAATTAATAATAGGAGGGAGTTCCGGTCAAGTTAATGAATGTCGTGCATAAAGCGTCAGGTATGGAGTTTTTTGGTTAATGCTGTTGAGCGTTGAGATCAGTCTGTTATGCTTGCGGCTTCTTGTACTTCGCAGATTTAGGTTCACGGGAGAGAGAAGTTTGTGGAGGACGTGGCTGTTATTTTTGGTCAATTTGAGGAGCAGTCTGTTGTCAGCCTGCTCAATACTTTTCATGAGGTCATATTTGTGCTTATAATATCCATAGGTATTTGATGCTTCTTTTGATGAAACTTTCTAATCTTTTGCGTTCTTCTTGACAAGCGAATCCCCACCATGCAGGGCGGCATAGGTGAACCAGCTAATATCCAAGATGTACACTAGGTGCAGTGCTTCGGCTGTGAGACCTCTACTTCTCTGGAGTTTTATTGCGTAGATGCTTGATGCCGATTTTCTCAGAAGATTTTGATATGCTGAGTGACTCTGAGCTTATTAGTAAAGGAAATGCCCAGAATATTCAGTTCGCTTAATCTAGTTACGTTAGTTGATGGAGGTGGTAGGTCATCTTTAAATCTTGGTTTCGCGAAGACTATTTATTTCGTTTTCGTCACATTAAGCTGCAAGTTATTCTTGTTCACCCAGGTGCGAATGTTTGCTGTTTCAGTGGACGTTGTGCTCATATTGTGTGATGGAACGATAACATAAGTGTCATTAGCGCATTTGATAATCCCACTTCCTGGTACTGAAGCGACAATAGAGAAGGCGACAGGGCCGAGAGCAGAACCTTGAATAACTCAAGCATTTATGGTGTTGACTTGGGATTGTGTGTTCTTGAACTTGGTGGTCTATGAGCGATTAATTATTGAAGAAGTTGATAAGCGAGTTGTGCATTTCAATAGGTAAATGAAGGAATAGGAAGTATAAAGTTTAATTGAAACACAGTGTCTTACTATAATGATTGGCATTATAAGGCAAATAATAAGAAAACGTAATCATAAATATACCATTAATATATAAAGAATTGTAGAATTTGTGATAAAGAGTAAGACTTGAACATAAAGAAGAGGTTAAAATCTATCTACGAGTACAGTACAGAAGACTTGTGGCACATTATAAAATCGATAAACAATATTAAAGCTGAGCTACAATGCTTTTGATGTGAATTGAAAAAGAAAGGCTTTTACGATTTAAGTTAAGGTTTATAAAATATTTTAACCCATGTAGAGATATTACACTGTCGCTAAGCTTACAAATAGAAATTCTAAAGAAAATAAGTCACTTTATTAATAAGCAAATTGTTTTCTTATTCAAATAAAAAAACACTTTAATGTAGTATATAGTTAACAGTTGTCTGATGAAACTGTTTGTTGTAGCTAAATATTTTGTATTTTACAGGCCGGTTCATGCAAACATAAAATTTCAATTTTTTTAGGCTTTCAGATTATGAGATTAGAAGGATTTTGGAGAATGAGAAACTGCTTTTAATTAATATAATTAAACAGAATATGATAAAATTTTGAAAATGTATATGTACTTACACATATATAAAATAACTAATAAAGTTAAACTCATAATAAAAAATCATTACAAATTTCTTACAATTATAATGATTACTTGTTTCAGTCTATTGCATCATTTTTAACCAAGTAATCAGAAATTATATTTATGAAAATACCAAAGTTTGAATACCAAAGAGAATAAAATTCATAAATCAAATATTTTGGGTTTTTTATTGCACTGGTTATTTTATATTAAAATTAGGCTACTATTGACTTTCTGTAGCTTTGGGAAAACAATGTGTTGGACTGTGTGACAATTTGACCAGGATTACATACTCCAAAAAAGAACCTTTACTAATTCAAACGAGTTACTTAAAAGAGAGAATATCTATGCCTTACTGTGTCCATTCTTCTTTCTTCACTGCAACCAAAGAACCGCGATCATAGACAAAATCAAATTTCTCTTCTGAAAGACTAGAAAATAAAATTGCTAGAGTTAATGAAATCTGTGAGGTGTATATTAATTATCATTTATACACAGATAATGTTTATCTGGAGTTAAAAGCCAAAAAGTCGCTCTCTTTTGAGCTAGACTCACTTACTCTGAGTGAAAGAAATCGCAGACGTAAATCCGAATTCGCTTATCGGTAGTCTGAAATAAGATTGAATAGCATTAGAATGGATGCACTCATAAGACCAGAATGAAAACGGTTAATGCAGAAACGTTTACAACACCTGATACAGCTTACGACTGACATCCCCAGAAGATGCATCCTCAATTTCGAAGTCGAGCTTGTGGTCTGTAAAGAAGCCCTTCACAGCCAGCTCTGAAATCTCCACTCCAACGACACCTGCACAGCCCCTTTGATAGAGCCAGAGTAGATCCAGAGTTCGTCCGCACAGAGGGACAAAGACACGGAGAGTGGATGATGGGATGGAGGCTATGAGACGAGGCCACAAAGCCTCAAGATGACTGCAAACAGGATGGGGAGAGTTGCGGAGCAATAATGAGAAACTTGGCACATACAAGGTCCCCCATGAGGAGAGGTGCGAAACAATTATGAGAAACTTGACATAAGGTCTCCCATGGGGAGAGTTGCGGAACAATTATGAGAAATTTAACAAATACAAGGCTTAATGTTTTTGAATTTTACAACACAGTAACAACCTGTAATATTAAGCAATTTGTTTTCAAATTCTTTTTGAATTGAGCATTCTGAAATATAATGAATTAGTTTCAACGTATTTTGTCACATTTTCTACACTATAATCTACATAATACATGTTTTGTATCTACATGGCCCCTCTTAACTCTTTTACACAAACCAAACGAACTATTCAACTATGCAGACGACATAGCTTTAACCATTTACCACTCACTTAACACCACAGACAATGAGATTACTCAAGCCGAACTAAACAACATCAACTCTTGGACAACAAGCAATCGAATCACACTCAACGGAACAAAGACTTCAAGAATACTTATTTCAAAAAGTAACTTACATGATCCTCAAAACGCACATTTATCCACTATCAAGAAGGTTAATACCATCAAGCTCCTCGGCGTATACATCGACAACAAAATATCCTGGTCTCCTCATATCGACTACATCATAAAAAAGCAAGCAAAAATCTCTACCTGTTACGTTTATTAAAAGATATTTTAAATAAGAAACAACGAATATTAGTTCACAATTCACTGATTCAAAGTATCTTGGACTACGGATCCCCATTATTTGTCGGCTCAATCAAACTGAAAGACGAATTAAGAATAAAAAGACTGATAAAGCGATCACATTATATAATTTGTGGACCCAACTGTAACTTGGACTGTCTTCCAGACCCAGTAACCCAGCGGAAAAAATTAGCACTGAAGCTTTTCTCGAAGGTAAAAGGCTCAACAAGACATGCCATCCATGACTGGATACCTCCTCTACTGCCCAGTGGTCGCAGGATCAACGTTCCTCCAGCTCGCACTCAGAGAAGAGCTCTATCTTTCATCCCATTCACATCTAACTTATACAATAATTATCCTATACTTCAACTATCCTATACAATAACTATCCTATTAAATCTTTCCTATATACAATAACCATCCTAGATATATTTTCATATTTTAAAACTATTCTCTCATGTTATATCTAGGTATATAATTACTAATTGTATAAATGTATCTATTAATATTTTCAACCTCTGTACCATCTAATTACCTTGCTCTGATTCCCATTTTTAGCCTATAATAAACGCTTATTATTATTATTATTATTATTATTATTATTATTATTATTATTATATATAGCACTTTATATGGTGTATATATTATTTCAGCACTTTACAAATACATAACTAATATTATTATTATTATTTTTATAAATTTCAAAATAACTTATGGCAGAAACTTAAACACTTTAGCAGATCTTCTAACCAAAATTATGTATATCAGTAATTAATAATATGTGTCTAATGTTTGTTGAAATAAAATATATTACAATTTGAACTAATCTACACAGAATCTATGAAACTTGATATCTAGAAACTATATTATGATCTCCTCTTTTTTACAAGGGAATATTTATAGAGCCATAAACTATACTGTACCAGGGCGATCCTTTTGATTGTCGGCTCCTGTAGAATAAAATATAAGTAGTTTTTATTTAATTTACAGCTTTTTATGCTAGTATGAACTTATTATTTTAGCAAAGCATGGGATGTCTGTACAATTTTCATAAAAGAATGAATGATATTATACGTATAAGTTGTATGTTTCTTGACAATGTATTATGCTAATATTCGTAAGAAAAATAATATATAATCATATATTGACGTTTTAAAATAATGTGTTAACATATAAGTGTATACATACTATATCGGATTTACATAGATTATACTAATTCTAAAAATCTAGCTTTTTTACAGTAGTTTTGTTTTCATTTTACACAGTAGTCCAATAATTAAGCTTATATTTCTACTGTGGTGGAAAGAAGTTTTCAAATTGAATAATAGAGGTGACCTATTATTTTAAATACACTTATTAGAATTGGAGTTTTAAATATTGTTTTTCATGTCGCCTTGTTTTTGCATGGATGTGGGATGATATTTAATGTGAAATTATTTGATGGTTGGCAAAATCTTTGATTGTCAACCCTCTCTCCCCCTCCAATGAGTGTGCCATTTCGCCATAATTCTTTATATTTTAATTGTTCTGAATATTACCTAAATTAGTATATTATAATTCGCTAGCGTTCCGTATAGTTTTCAAAAATTACAAATTCGCAAACGGCATTCGACAATGAGACTTAAAAATATTAATTATAGTTTGTGCTATTTCAAACTGTGTTTAAAATAGGAACATTTTTACCTGTAATACTAAATAATCATAGCAACATTTTACCTGTGATACTAAATAATCATAGCAACATTTTACCTGTGATACTAAATAATCATTGCAACATTTTACCTGTGATACTAAATATTCATAGCAACATTTTACCTGTGATACTAAATATTCATAGCAACATTTTACCTGTAATACTAAATAATCATAGCAACATTTTACCTGTGATACTAAATATTCATAGCAACATTTTACCTGTGATACTAAATATTCATAGCAACATTTTTAACTGTAATACTAAATATTCATATTAGATGCCTTACTTGCTTTCTCACAATGGCCTGCGTTATACATATATAAAAAGTTTGATTAATTTGGAGTTTCAATATTGGGGTAATAATATATATTTTGAGATATTATCATTTACTTCTAATATAGGGAGAGACAGCACAGGATGTATAGCTTCATGCTTTTTTACGTACCAGTTTGGTCCGTTTGAGTATCCACGACTGAAGTACAATATAAATTAAGTACCTATACGAATTTATAAAATAAAAACTTATTGTACTTACTATACGTTTGTTAAAATGGTTTCTTAAATTAGTTAAATGAAATTGTCTACGTCTAGTAAAAATGTTATATATCTTTCTTTATTTGTTATATCTATTATGTAGAAATTGCTATATTATAGTACATATGGCAAATAAATCAATATATAAACATTCAGTTATATAAATCATTTTCATTATTTTCTTTAAATTACTACGGAAGTTAACATGCATTTACAAAACATTGAATGCATTTAATTTAAAAATATAATGGGGTTAATTTAGAAATGTAAAAAACACACGTTATAGACATAACACGTTTATATATATTTTTTACATTTATTTTTCCATAATTTTCCTTAATTTAATTTTTTTATTTCACAAATAAGTTCGGTAAACTATTTTTTAGATGATTACAAAATAAATAGCTACTACCTATGTATTTGTATATATTTATTTACGTTTTGTGCTTTCAGCTGCTAAAAAACAAAATTATAATAAATAAATCTGGCATAGTGAATGCATTTTAATTAAAACATACATAATAAACCAATATATACATGTGTGATTTGTAGCATATATATTGATCGCCATTATTGAATAAACTATGCACGTAACCTTCACATTTCGCAGTATTTATACATTATACATAATTATAATTATACATTATACATTATTATACATTATTAATTCCATAGTATTATTATAGCAATAATTATTTAATTCACAGTTATTTGATTACATAATTAAACTTTTAGTTATACATATATGTATAATTATAACTTTTTAGCTTAAAATATATTTGTAAATGTTATTTTTATATTTGGCAAATTCGTTTCATTATAAAACTATTTTCTCCGTAGCGCATCCTCTTTTGTAGGATTATATAAATATATCGTTGGTAATATTTTTCTTTAAATGATATTTTACCTACATAATGTAATACATTGTATACACGATTAGATACAATACACACAACTTTAAACATACCAGATCCCATAGGCCTTCGTTTGAAAATTTGACTGTCTGTATTAAAGTTGGAAGTTTAAAAGCATATTTTATATAATAATAAGATTTGAACTCTATACAGGAATAATCATTGAAAAAATAATATTTAGTCAATATGCAAGGGAAATAAATAGCGTAAATATATTGAGTTATTACTGAAATACTTATATACCACAAAAGAGATTAAGTTGAATTCATTAACATGTAAGAACAAATGTTACTCTAAATATTTGCTTATAAAATGATCCTCCAAATTTCTGTTAGTGTATGTCATATTACATATATCAGTAGATCAAGCAAGGGGCCGTTCAAATATTACGTCATCACTTATAGGGGGTGGGTGGGTCAGCAATAATATGATTAACAGGCGATGACCCACCCACCCCAATATAATGAAGGGTCAAAATGCCAGATTTAATATGACGTAATATTTATGCTAAGTACAATAGCATAAAACTAGTCTACGTAAAATATATAGATTATATAGTGATCAAATGAGATAAAATTTTACAAAATTCAAATAAATTCAAAACAAATTCATATGTCTAAAACTGCATAGGTTAATTTTATTGATAGGTAATTAAATATTTTTCATAATCTAACAAATAACAACTCTGCTTTATATCTTGGGTTTAGTGGCAAAGTGTTTATCATAACTGCTTCACACGTTGAAAGTCCTAGTTCAAACCCGGGTTTAACCCCCTATTGAACCCGATATATTACTTGCTGTCTCTTGTATTTATCCAGAGTACGTATAATGAATGTATATTTTTGTTGTGTCAATATTTCGCTTTTTGTGCAGAACGTTTAAACCGTGACTTATTTAATTATATATTTTTGCACAAAATTATTTATGTCAATACCTAATTAACTTCAATTTTACTAGATAAAATCCTTGATACATACATATATTAATCAATAAATTTATTCACTAGTTTCGTCATCTATGACATAATCAGGAATGATAATAATTTATATATTAATACATAAAAATAAAATATATGTAGGTAACATATTATAATACTGAGTATTAATTACATAAAAAATCTACCAAAATGTTAACACAATAATAAGTATCAACCTCCGAATGAAACCATGGACGTGTACAAGGCTATTATTAGATCTATAGCGGAATACGGAACCCCCTATGGCACTCAAGCATCACCAAGGCTCAATGCTCAACCTTAGAGTCGGTCCAAAAAAGAGCGTTTGCCATCGTTTAT
>JAYRBW010064874.1:0-29088 GCA_036023295.1 Invenusta paracnida | reverse complement strand
TTATGACAAAGACTGCACACCAGCAGCTTACAAGTATGTACAGAACAGCACTCACTAAAACTGCGAACAATGAACACTATACATCAAGATAAATCAATAATACATACATGTATAATTTACATCAGGATTAGAATTAACAATAAAATTAACATACAAATAGAATACGCTATAGAATACGCTACAATTTTAATATATTCCTAAATTTGTCTCTTTGTTACTCGGACATAATTATATCATTAATTATATTAGGTGGGCAAGAGTCAAGAAACAGGAATTTTAACGCCCGAGTGTTTGAATTCTTTTAAAGTGTAGACTTGTTTTACAGTTTAAAATAACGTTTTATGACAGTAATATCCACAGTCTTGTGATATTTATAAACTTTATTAGAGTTTTGTTCAATGAACCTTTTGTTATTTTATATGAACTTTTTACAGAAGTGTCATATTACTGAAACTAAACTTATAATTTAATTACCTTACTAAAGAAAAAATAAATATTTGTTGTATATAACCTCCGCTTCGTACCAGGTAATCAAATAATATAATATGGGGAATATGGTAAATGGAAGACTTGCTAAAACAATATGCTGTTAAGGACGCACTACTGCTTCTGTAATTAACTTTATAATAGAAGCATATGGACTTGTGTTCAAATGAAACCCCTAAGTTACCTAATTAAAAAGAGTTTCTAATCATAACTCTCCCTGTGGAATCTAATTTTAGTTTATTCTTTAATATTTTAATCACGTTTGATATCTCAAGAATACTTGCCTGTTCAGGTTTTGGAGAAATTTGATCATTTTGTAACTCTGAAACCTATTTACACGGAACGAGTCTGGTGCATCGCGTTTAAAACTTCAATTCTCACAGCGCTTTAAATAGCCATACACTTGTTTTATTACCCCAGGTATATTCCGTTCATCTTTAATGGACAGTCAGACAGTGTAAAAACAGTCATATTAATTTTTATTGCGCATGAGGTTGAGAATATTTAAACTCCCGTTTTGACACATGGTGTCGAACTCGTCGTAGCTCTTAATGTGATTCAGTTCAGAAAGTTTAACATTTTTCTTTTTTTTCTGACGAACAGCATTCAGTATGAATAGGCTTTTATAGCATAAAACACAATGCTACTTGTGATCTTTATGAAATCTCAATCAAAAGAATTCACGGATTGCTTATAATATGTAGTGTAGTACTCAATCGTTCTGACTGATTTGCTATAAGCATATTCAAATAGTTTGTTGCATTCTTTAATAGATGTTAATACCAAAGAATTAAAGATAATTTAAAGTATGATACTCGTATATGGCGTTTCGCGCAAAATGTGTTTCATTTTTCAATTAAATTCATTTTGGCAAAGGAAATTTGAATTCATGCAATCATACAAAAAAAGTTATTATTTTCAAGGATAACGTGGTATTATAATTTCTAAAATGTCAAAAACAATAACTGTAAAATTGAAATAAAAATATGTTTTCTTCCATTTTTAACTATTCATTTAAAAGTATTATATTTCAAATGATGTCAAACCTTTACTTGAATTTTGTTACTTTCGATTGATAGAACAATAATTCATCAGACTAACCTTTTATCTCATAATTGCTACTGTTATAATTACTAAGCAAATTTAAGAAAGATATATAACAGATTGAAACTGAAAAAAATTATATAGTTTTTGCTTTAGATTAGCTATCTGTATTATTATTAATTACGGTATATAATATTAAAATTCAAATAGCAGAAAGTTTAAGAATAAAAGTCAAGTTAACGTAAAAAGAATCTCTCTAGTGTGATTCTTCCCTTTGAAATCAATTAAAAGAAAAGATTCTTTTAAATCTCATTAATAATATATACCTAGTTACATGAAATATTCATTTACGTGCTTTGACACTATATATTTTATTGTTTCTATTTTCCAATAGTAATAATCTAACATAATATAATTTTACTATGATTGCAAATGATGTAAAATAATTTATAAAATACGTAAGTTACAATTTATTTTTATATCATTTTTTTTCTATTAATACAAAAGTATACTGTTAAAGAGGGAATGCAATATAATATTTTGTTTGTTAGCAATTTTACGTACTATATAATATTTTCTAGAATTTTACCGATTTTGTGTATATATTTTAAAATGCCTAGATTCATGAACCCAATCACAAAATTAACTGTTACTATAGATAGTAATATTACATACCTACATAAGTTATAAGGGATTTTAAATATGCTTTGTTTATAAAATGAAATTTGATCTTCATTTATACATAATATACTGCATATAATACATTATCCTGTGCATTGAGTCTCCCTCATTTATGATACTTCTTTAATAAAATAGTCCTTCTCCGCACAAGTAAAATAATTTAATATACAAAAGTTAAGTATTATTTTCGAAGGGATATGAAGGTTTGTAATATCCTAGTAAAACATAATTACTTTATTTCTTCCTTCCTTTCTTCCAGTAAGATTATCCTACTCCTTCTACTTCATTTCACATACATTTATTGTGTTCACGTATAATCTTAAATGCCAGTGGCTTGGATTCTAAAATAATCACTATTATTTAAATTAAAGAAAGTACAAACAACAAAAATGGAACCAAATTATACTACGAATAAAATTGATTACACTTTAACACCCTTGAAATCCTTGAGACATCAGACTTATAAAGAGAAAACATTGTTTAGAATGAAGAGAGTTGCATGTACATTGCTGTAATAAGCAGGAAATTGTTAGCACGGAGATCGCAAGTGTGAAAGAATATTTTAATCGTGAACAGAAATTTGAATTGCTTATTCAAACCTCAAAAATAATCTTAGAAACTGGTT
The DNA here is from genome assembly GCA_036023295.1 of Invenusta paracnida. NCBI lineage: Eukaryota > Metazoa > Platyhelminthes > Proseriata > Coelogynoporidae > Invenusta > Invenusta paracnida. The sequence goes on along the minus strand of JAYRBW010064874.1, from coordinate 26,252 downwards.
AATTTACTGGATTTGATGAGGTCAAGTTAAAGTATTACTTTGTTAGTCTTTTGTACCGGAAGATTGACTGGAATAAAATAGAGCTGATATTTGAAAATGAAGTTTTTGTGTGCGTTCAATTAAAAAAAGAACTTCCTTTAAATTGCAATCCTCAATAATTTCAGCATTTTCAAAATGAATATTAGGTATATATTACTTTATTTATACCTAAATGTTTGCCTAAATTTTTGCCTGTGAAGTTATTACTTTGGTACGTGTCACTTCTTATTAGAAAAATCTTTTATTCATTATTTAAACTTAATTTTGGTTAATATATATTATTTCAAAATGCATTTGAAAAATTAATCATTTGAAGATTCTGAAAGATTAAACTATTTCAACATATTTCTCATTAAATAAAGAGCCGTGTGAAAAAAATCAACTTATAAATATGCGTCGAACTTCAAAACATTAAAAAGTGAATTTTCGTTAAATAAATACATGATATTTTAAATTGTCGCCACTAATTCTAAATCATATACTACACTTATCTACATTTAAAGTTTACTATATCAAGTGATGAAGATGCCATACCGTATAGGATTAATCATCTGAATAATTTGTATAATTCATTATAATTTCTTTATAATAATACAGAGTGCACACCCGACTAACTCTTTATTATGTGTATACTACATCATAGAATGTTTTTTTGTAAATCTCAATTGTGTATTTTTATTTTCCCCGTTTTAGGTATGTCTGTTCTAGGACAATGATTTTGGACACTTTTCACTATATTTACAGTAAACTAAGGAATTTAGCGCATTTTTCACTGGACATAAATGTCTAACTTTTTAGCATCAATCACTATATTGACATACTACTTTGGAGAAATATTTTATTGAAGCAGACTGGTGTGCTTTTAGATACTGATACTAGATAGTTATATATTTGATACATAGCGAGACACATATCAATCATTTAATGACTGTCTTTTATACACATATATATATATAATTAAATAATATTTTCTGCCCGTAGTTAATTTGTAATCAGCGTCATAAAATTTCTGTAAGTTACCATTTATAATTAGTTTTTGAATTTTAATTAATTTTATAAATTTTGAAGTTTTACAAACTGATTTTGACCTCCAATCATACTATAAAGAAACAGTATCATTTTAAATATAAAGATGAGCTCAATGTGATTTATAAACTGCTTTTATACTACTCTTAAAAATATGCAAAATATGTAAAATATATTAACATATTGTTTAATTCATTTTAATGAGAAAACATCACAATATTTACTTTTTAATTATAATAAAGATGGTAAATTTTATTCTGAACTCTCTATGGGTAATATTTATTGAAATGTGTTTATAATTATAATATAGTCTACTCAGGCTAAAGGGGATCTGAATAAACTGGAATTTAAGCAATACTAAACTGATTTTTCTTCCTATTCTTTGCATGTATTTAGTATAATAACCCAGAATCGCCTAAACTAGACATTGAACGAAGTTTGGCTTTACTAAGTATTATCCATTGTCTAATCCGGACAATAATTTCATTACATAAAATAATTTATAAACTAGGGAAAATGTGTTACTGGTAATTAGTAGATAATATGTAGCCAGATATTTAGTTTTGGTTAAGTAAACATACATATACTATTAAAGTTAGTTAAGATGCAAATAATGTATCTAAATACATTATTGTAGAAGAGACTTTCTACTTCCATTTTTTATTTTGGATAATTATGTACAATAATAAATATACAGAATTGATAACATTTTAAATTTTGCCTAAATCGAAAATAAGTTAAACCGGAAATTTTTTTTAGACATTTTGCTTGGCTTAGCTACAGTGTTTAAAATTATAAATCCTTTCTTCAATAAAAAACTGTAAGCTACTCATATTCCGTGTCTCCTTGAATGACATTATCATATACCAAGCATATATATTGAAATATTTAAGTATATTACATTTTAAGTAAACATATAGCAATAAAACGGAGGCGACTGAAAAGTAAGTATTCTTAGTCAAACATATCCATCAAAAGTGCCATCCTCATAAACCTCGATCATTTCTCGACACAATCATAAATATATATATTTAAATAAATGAAATGAATACCTACATAGAATCAAATTAAATGTGAATGTATGAAAGAGAAGATTTTATTTTTGAAGTATTTTTGAGACATTCTTTTGATACTATAAGTAAGTTAAATTTCTGAAAAAATCTGAAGAAAAGAGAAATATAGAATTTCACAAAGTCAACATTTTTTAAATAAATCATATACTGTATAGAAAAATCCTTATTTTGTAATAACAAAATTGTCTCCATTTCTTATAAAAATTGTCTTTAATTATTTTTAAGGAAAAATGAAAAATAAAATATGTAGATAAATTAGTTATAGACATCTGGTATTGATTTAAACTACTGCATAAACATATATGCATTGTTTCATTACTAATTTAACGTCGATTATAGTTTCTTACTTCTATTTTCTAGTATATATATTATTATGGGCAAAACGCGTGCTAACTTATACAATTGAATAAAATATGGAATTATTTTTTCGTGATTGCTTCTATTAAAAATGAGTTTTCTGAAGCGAACATTTTATATTTTAGATATCGAAAGATGATATGGACAAATGTGGTTTTATTTTTTATTTTTGAAATAAATAAAAGGTAATAGTATCTGATTATAGCATTTAAACTGACTGGCTATACAATGAGCGATATCAAATGGACAAAACACAGGCCGCCCAATACAATATTTTACATTCTAATTAATCACATACTTACTTACAGGTGACAACCTTTTTATGTGTGGGCTGAATTTTTTATATTATAAGTTTTATTGGTAGACTTTCTGATGGTTAAATATAATAGATTTCAGTAAAATTGGCTTCGATGTGTTATTATTCATGTAAATCAAGTTTCATGAGAAACAATAATTCTGATTAATTAACCAAGGTGAGAGAATTCTCGATTGAAATCTGTACTTCAAATATGCACCAACTGCAATAAGCTGCAACTGCCAAATTATTCACAATCTTCGTTAGGACATTAAGGTATAGAGGTGTTTTCTTCGCTTTTAAGTAAATTGGTAAAAGAAACAATTAATAAATAATGATCCTTGAAGATTTCATACTGAATAGTTCATACTTTTGTTTGTTTGACATAACCGACTCTACCTAATGTTTTCTAAAGGTTTTGATTAGAATTCTTTTTGTGACAATTGGCCTTATTTAAGTCTTATTGACTATATAGTGGTTCACTAAGTAATTAAGAAATTCTGCTCTTTATAGATATTCATAATAATGTAAATTAGAATTCTCATAAACTGTGCGGCTTTCTTTAGGAGGAGATGCATAAAGAATAACATATGTAACACTGTTGGAGGCGACACGTCTACGATCTAAAAGTAGAATGAAGATGATACAAAACGCCATAAAGAATAGTTTCTTCACTGACGAATTAAGGCCACAGTTCATCATACAAATGTGAGAATCTGCTCAGGTAAAGTCAGGTTAATAAATAAATAACTTTAAAATCGAGTTACAATTAGTTAAAAATTGATAACATTTAATACGAATTTATATAGTATAATATCGATCGATAGCTTTCTACTAAGACATAAAATATATTAATTTTAATGGCAATTTACAATAAAACTGAAAAATTTCGGATTGAAGCAGTAAATACACATTATTCTATTTAAGTTTGCCAATCATTCCATAGGTGATATTTCTCAACATGTAAATTGTGTGGACGTCATGACATTCATACGTTTTTTAACTAAATACCGTATAAATAGGCTTGTTCAACAAATGTTGTCCAATATCGGTGTCACAAACAACACAGATAATAATTAAACAATAATTAATTGATTTCCTGTTTTTTTTTTTTTTTTGTATAATTCAAATAATTTTGTTAAGTATTCAAATAATTATAATCTTATTGATTTTATAGAAATGAATTAGGAAAATAGCCGGCAATGCTGTTGTAAATTAAGAAAAATTAAGATGAAATATATTTAATTTATTACCATAATAACCTATTTTGAGGTTAAAACTCCTCATCACAGTATCGACGACTGTTTCTCTTCATTTCTATTCAATTTGATGGTGCAAGAGCCATATATTTCTATTGACTTTATTTTTTTATGCTAGAGTTCGAGAGGGTCTCGTGATGATAAACTGATGGTAGCCAAGCAGTCTAGTATGATAGCAAGAAAGTACTGAGCTATTGTGTTCTGGAATGCAGAAGGTGTCATTTTTCAAGACATTGCCTCGATACTAATCGATTAATGCTGAACTTGACTGTGTTGCTAAATAGATGAATGTAAAAGCGCATGGCTGAAAAAAAATAGAATAGTTGCTGAAACAGGGTACAACAATTTCCATTTCCTTCTTGACAATGCTCGTCCAAAAACCATTCTTATTACAACAAACCCGCTGGCTGAATTGGACTTCGCCATTTTTTACCACATCTACCTTATTGGCCCCTGGCCTCAACTTGGCCCCTAGCGACTATTATCTTTGCAGTCTGTACTTTAAAATCTGATTTGAAGAGGCGCAATTATGCTCGCAAAAATGAAGTAGACATTGTCCTAGAAAATTGGTTTACTGAAAAGTAAAAAAAATCTGCAAAATATTACATTCATTACCTGATTGTTGGAAGCAATGCATCGTAGCTGATGAAAATTATTTTAATAAATTCAAAAACACTGATAATGAGTAATTTCGTAGTAATAATTTTTTTAAATTTTGGGTATCAATCTTTTAAATAAACCTCATTTTGGAATAATATCGGACAAAACTTATTGAACAATCCTATATATTTATGACTATATCTATGAGATAAATTAAGTTTCCTTTATACCCATTTACTTCATTTAATAATACTTACTGATTTAATGTTGTTGTAATAGGAGATAGCCATCATAGGTAGGTATATAAAGAACATGGATATTTGTTTTACTAATTAGACAGATACATTACTTACTTACATACATTTCACTTAATAAACTTTATCTTAGAAATTGATTAATTTCTAAGATAAAGACATCAAAATTGTTTTTAGGTAAATTTTAAATTATTTATTAAGTTAATTTTAATTTTTTTTCAATATATTTATAAGTCTTAAATTAGTTTCTGATAGGTTATAGCAGCATTGGAATGCAAAGTATCGTTCTAATTGGCATCAAAGGGTTCAACTGCCATTTATCTTATCTTGACACCATTTGACCACTGCTATTTATATATGAACTAACGAGGTAGTTGCCATAGCTGTCAACAATTTTGTACGTTTATTGTACTTTTATGTGTTTGGCCATGTATGGAACAGCTGACAATCAGACTACATAATATGCAGTTACAAAATAAATATTTATTGCTTTCGTTAGTAAAATGACAACGAATACCTTTGAACAAAAAGGTCAGAAGTTCACTAAATAAGAAAGATCTATCTTTTCATATTTACAGCATCAATAATCTTAAAAACTATGTTTAAAATTCAATTATTTTATTAACCAAATTTAAATATATATATTTATATATTATTTTACATACTCTAAATGAATGTGTTGGCAAATTACATTTCTTAAATAGTTATATTCCTGCTTAGAACTATGTTGAAAGTAGTTAATTACATGTTACTTTTATTAACTTTATTTAGTATGTGATGTGCTACTTATAATTACAGTATTATTTTTCTAGTGTGGGTATGTAAATACATAATTGTAATTTTAATATTGTAAATTTAGATTATTTTGACAAATAAAGATGGTGAGTTTCATATTTAATCATTTATATATATTTAAGATTGGTTAAATACCCGTAAACTTACCTTTAATATATAATTGATACATTAGAAAATACAAGTATACACAAGATTAAAATAGGAATTTTTATTTTTTAATATAAATAATTATGCTTATTAAAATATAATATAATAATAATAATAACTATAGTGCCAAAGTAAAAAACTCCCTGAAAAAAATATTCTTAAAATCTTGATTAAAAATGCGACGGATCATATGCATAGAATAAAGCTTTAGTAAATTGCCGAAACAAAACCAACCCGTGAACTAACTAAATAATACACAAGAGCGATACTTCTAAAGAGAAAACCACTTTTAAGAGGCGGCTAGAATGCTGGATGAAACTCTAGAATCGATCCAGAGCCTGCGTGACACAATCGTTTTACATTTTCCCCAATTTTTCCAATATTCCTTTCTAAGTTCTCACTTGACACAATCGAATCGAGGCGAGGACAATCTTGATGTGGACGAGTTACTTTCCCATGAACTTCTGTGTCAACTGCCCTTGATTTTCCTCTTTTTGTCGAATGTACTTTTTTTGTTCTTTCGAGGAAATTCCAACAAATTGAAGTATATATGTGATATATTTTGATAAAAAGTAAACACAAGATTTGATATCAGCGCCATATCTTGCAGTGTTGAGATGTATTGTTTGTCCCTTGCATAATATCCGTCCTATATGTGTAATATTTATCTATATATTTTTGTCTTATTTGGTGATATAACGGCCAGATAAATTTTCAAAGTGTGAAATGCTAAGGTTACACATGTTTTCTTAAAATTTATATATATAGATCAATTTATTTTATGAGTATTGAACATTAAAATACCATTAAATATATTAGATATATTAAACATTTTTTCTATTACAGCCAAATCTAACTATTGTATAAATTTTGACTGAATTCCTTAAGCTATTACTTTTAAGATGTATGTGAGACTTCCAATAAATTTTACATTATCTAACAAAATAGACTTTTGTCCATAAAATGTTAAAACTAATGAATAATCAATATTAAAAAAATAATGCTGTGAGCATAAAAAATGAAGTTTTCATCATATAAGTTTCGTCTTATGAAACTGTTTGATTATAATTATGTATCTCTAATCAGGCGCAATAAGTGGAATATTTAGTACATTTAAAGATAATTATATTCTACCTATATTGTTCTAACCATACTGCTACTTTAATTATTGGTAAAATAAACCCCAACCCGAAGAGATTAGCTAACGAAAGAAGCCGAGTATAAATTGTATGAAAGCGAAGGAGGGATAGAAGGTAGGGATACACACAACTTGTCAGAGAATTTAAAACAGCAAATTGGTTAGTATGTTGACGCCGAGCGAAACACCTTCAGTAGACTTGAGTAGTCGAGGACAACATTTCATGCGATTTCACGTTCGCTGAGGATTAATTGGGACAGCTCGGTCCAAGAAAGGATCATCATGAGCCTCATTATCCCCAGCTCGTACCACAAGCGAGCCATGGAATGAATAAATAGACGGATATTTCGTGTCACAAATGGAAGGAGAGTTGTGATATTAACGTCGTAATATACGATGGACGAGCGAAAGAGTACCAAAAATTCTTATCTTTCATTTACAGAATAAAAGTTATCACGTATATTTATTTTTTTGCCAAAAATGCTTCATTACCAGCATAAAATTATACATACATATGTGTCACTTTGATCTATCTTACTTTTTTGTATTCGTAAGTGATCTTGGGACACTTCTTTATGTATTTCTGCTTTTAAAGATAAAAACAGCTCTTCTACATCAGCGACTAAATAGAAATAAATAATTTGCTCTAATTGTATTGTTAATTTTTGAATATTATCCTTTATTTGATTATTCATATATTGTCATAATATTTTTGATGTAATAATTAAAAATATTTACTTTGTATTTATTATTTTGAAATGTTAAAATTTATGTTTACGCATAAACTGTATATTTATGCATATTTACAAAATTATGATGTTTCTCTCTCTTTAAAATCTCTCTCTTGTAAATCTGTTGAATTACAAGGAATATTTTTAGTAAATCGCAGTATTTTTAATTTTACTGTAGAGAATTATTAACAAACAGCATTATTGTAGCGAATGACATCACTGCTCTTAATAGTTATACCCATATAGACTATAATTATCGTGAGTCTTTGTTATTGTATTGTTAGTCTTTGGTTATACCACTGCGCTTAATAGTTGATAGCAGTGATTAGCGGCTATACTGTTGCGGCTAATATTGTTGCAGTTAGTACTGTTGCGGCTAGTACTGTTGCGGCTAATACTGTTGCGGCTAATACTGTTGCAGTTAGTACTGTTGCAGCTAGTACTGTTGCGGCTAGTACTGTTGCGGCTAATACTGTTGCAGTTTGTACTGTTGCAGCTAGTACTGTTGCGGCTAGTACTGTTGCGGCTAATACTGTTGCGGCTAATACTGTTGCGGCTAGTACTGTTGCGGCTAGTACTGTTGCGGCTAATACTGTTGCGGCTAGTACTGTTGCGGCTAATGCCCCGTATACATTCAAGCCGGCTTGATAAAGTACAATGCGCTTTACATAAACAATAAAACAATAATAATATTAATCGAAACATTCTTCAGCTACACGTTTGCAAATTGGTCACGTGTTACAAACCAATAAGATTTTGTCTTAAAAGAAAATATTTAACAAGTTTAATTTCTGTTAAGTCAAGCCATCAAACCAATCGATAGACTCGCCGAGCCGGCTTGATGCTGACTTGACCATGTGGATGGGCAATTTTCGTTTGAACGTTATTAGCTGAAATGAATTAACAGTTTGACCAGTGAACTATCATATAGCTGGAGGAAACTACACAATATGTTTTAGTTAATTTTAAAGAATACGTATTTTATACATTATTGGTTCATGTTTTTTTGTGTTAACAGACTACGCATACATTTTACTTACTAATCGAATAAAAAATGCATTTTTTTCGTGATAACCCCCTATTTGAATAAGTAAGAAAATCGGGTGAACTAATGTGAACTCATGTCACTGAATATCGATTGTTGTTCGTGAGAATCTCTTAGAGGAGGATTAGAAGAAAGGATTATAAATGTCTTCTATCTCCAGTCATCTTGACTACCATTGTAGAGGATTAGTGGTTTCTATAGAAACGTCATGACAAATTTAGTTAGCTAGTCATGAGGAACTTTGTTAGGTATTATGTTAAATAATGAATACTAAATCTGGATTCATTGAGTAAAAAGAAAAAATATCGTGTCCCATTCCAATAACCACTACTGTTAGTGAATTATAATATCACACATAAAATAATCTTGTAATGTTATATATATCTAATTTGACATATTTATAAGAATACCTATACTAATGAGAGATTGTCAATAATCATAGATAACATTTTCAAACTCTATATTATGTTACATTTTTTAGTTTATCAATAAAGAACCGCATATTTATGCTATCCATACCAGAAGATTGGGTAATGACTTCAAAGGTCCTTCTTCTACATTTTGCTGTTATTTTGAAATGAGAAATATAATCTTCCGCGACTTAAAAATAGAAAGTAATGTTTTGCGCTATATTCGCTATTGTGCAATCATTAAGATGGTCATTGACCACACCCTAAAATTGCAGCCGTTTTTGTAAAAAAACCTGTAAAACAAACTTAAAAAAATACAAATACATACTATTATTATTTTGTGAAATAAAAACATTTTTACCTATTTTTAATAATAAGATTTGTTGACAACTTTTTCAATTGAATATTTTAGAAAACATCTTCGTTTAACTACATGTGAAGTCTCAAAACTGCACGCTATTAGAAAGTTTACAAATTATATGAGAGTTCAATGAGACCCACACGTACCCCAGGGATATGGATGGGCAAAGAGGCCGGTATGGATAGGGATAAGAGAAATAACTGCATATTTGATATACCAGGTGGGCTATCAGTACCTACATCAAGTCTTCAATTTATGTTAAAGTGAATTTGAATTGAATTGAAATCAAATCGGTCGTCTAGTAATAGTATATATACGTATGGTATCAGTAGTTCTAAAAATCAGCCAAGAGTTGTGTAACTCATGAAACTATAGAAATCTGGTTCAGCTGAAATACGTTGTAAATATATATATTGATTATAATATTTGAATTTAAACGCTTTTCTCTGTATCACTCTTGTTTACTAGACAATCACTGCTATGTACATATATTTACGAGTAGCTTTATAGGTATCTTTAAAAGATACATGCAATTAATTACAAATACATTGTATTTAACAGCAGCTTAATTATATGTTAAAAAGATCCTTCAAATGACAACAAATATAGTGAATTTTAATTTGTATAACTGGTTTTTTTGTGAAGAAAAAATACGATACGTTTAAAATAACACCAGACAAGTATTGATACATTTTTAGCATTTTGCTATAATTTTAAAGTAATGTTTAGATTTTAACATTATGCCTATATTATTTTTTATGTATAATAAATATTAAAAAATTTAATATAGAAAATAGTTTTGAGAAAAAAGTATATGTTCTTTGTTACATCAAGCAAACATTACATGATTGAGTACGAAGAGAATATTCCAACAGATTGTTACATATATTCACAAATAATACTTCCTTGCGTGTAAAAGCCTTTCCTAAATTCGTTTATATTATAGTTATACTTTTTATCTCAATTCAAAAAAGTCAATTATTTATCATATAGTTCTGAAGCAATATTCAGACCATTCTCAAACTTCTTATGATTAGTTAATTACACTTATATAATCCGCAATCAAAATGTAAAGAAAGAAAAACCAAGAAATTGCGATAGTAAATCTTAAGATTATAATGATAGCTTCCTATATTTAGTTAAATATATCAAAAACTCATCTTTTATAAGAAGTTTCATGACAACAACTTTCCCACTATAAAAAGTAATAAAACATGATTATCAGAATAATAATCGGGATTTTTGTTAGATGAATTTTATGAGTATATATACAATGTATAACATAACATAACATAACATAAACTAAAATAAACAACTAAAACGTTAACATTTTAATATTGTTCATAAAGATATTTGTTTAGTATGCAAACAGTTTATATTCAATATTCTTTTTAGTGTATACAGATGGCATAATGTTGTACTAAGAAATTTTAAGTATATTATGCAAAATGCTAAACTGTATACTAAACTCTATGAGCATTGATATATTAATGTTATCGTGTTATTTTATGTTATTTGGGCATTGTCTAGTAAGGTGGAAGAAGCATATACACAGAGCTATGCAAATATTCATTCAGAATTCCTAATAATATAATATTTTAACAAGACATGTTTGGAGGACTTACATAATTGAATGGGCGACAGTAGTATCTAGGTACGATGATATTTATAGGCTATTATATACAGCTATAGCAGACAAGTGGTACAAAATCGTGTACCTACAGCCATGGAACTTTACTATATGTATATGGAGCTATAGAATGAAGTCATTATAATAACCTACTTAAGCAATAAAATAATATTGAAATAAAATTTTCCGCTGGTAATCATATTTTTATTGTAAATTATTGAATAAGTTTCTCTTGATATTGTTGATATTATATGTGAACATGTAATTCATTTATTTTGTTTTAAGTTATTCACACACGTATTGGTCATAAGAATATTAGCCTATATTGGCACTGTGTACATATTTTGAAAATAATACGTTCTATTAAAAATGTATTGGTTATATGTTAGCTTTAGACGATAAGGTATGGAAGTAAACAACGAAAAATATATTTTTGGAATTTGCAACAATTTTAAATATTAATTTGACTTACTAGTATATTCCACTGGTATAGACTATGGCAGTCTTATTACCTACGTTATATAATATATATGTATTATCACAGACAATTATAAAGCTGTAAAGAAACGTCAATTTATGTCTTTTAGATATAGTTATTACATACAAGTAACATACATATATCATCAACTAGTAGGGAACAAATAAAAGAGGATTGTATAAATTGTGAAATATCGAATTGGATAACTATAATATTCCACTTTGAAGAATAATACCTTTACTTTGGAACTTTTACGCTAAAATGTACCTTCTTTAGTTAATTTGAATACATTTCAGACCCATATTTACTATTGTACGCGGGCACAAATTTAATTATAACAACAATTAAAAAATTAATGTCAAAAATTTAATAAAATGTCAGTTCCAAAGAAACGATCAGTAACATATTTTAGTGAAGTACAATTAAAGTGACTCAAATTATTATAAATGCTTTTTATTCATAAGTCATTGTAGCTGACTTAAAAATCACAAATATGATAGACCAACTCGCCATGTCGAAATCTCGGAAGATGATATTGATAAATTCTGTTGAATAATTTTTTTTTGGTATACATTAATACGCTATTTATTATGTTCATGTACTAAATCAAATATTTTTCATTATTTTAGAGGAAACTTAAAATATATTTTTATTATTCACCTGTGTGTATTTTTGTATCTATTTATATATTATTAACATTTACCAGTCATAGTTTATATTGATGATACTCTGTATGCATATACATTTTCTTTACCTCATTCTCTATATTCGATATATACCAGAGATTGATGTAGAAATACTGATATATTCTTTATTTACATTACATTATATTCTTCAAATACATTTTGGATCAACTATGTAAGTATGTATATGCCCGTATATCTAGGTACCTCTATAAATTATAATTGACTAATTTTTGTATCACACCTCTAGAACGTTGTTCAACAACACATTTTATATTATTAATTAACAAAAACAAACATTTTATGACCATTTTAATATGTTCTGAGCTAAAAAAAATCAACTTTCAAATATATATATTACCGCATTTTTTACATTTACCTAAAAAGCCTCTTATTATGACCGCGCATGCTCCTGAGAACACTTGAATACGAGTCTGCATTGCTCAGTTAAAACTTAATTAAATGGCAAAACGATTAAAAATATATATTATGTATTATTATGTATGTATATATTTTACACAATAAATTAAATGCAGAATGTATTATCGTCAATACTTTTTAATTCTATTCTTTACCTAAATTCATAACTGAAGTATATTATATTTATTGAAAATATAGATGTAACTATATCAATGAAATGCACTACATAATTGTATTCCATTACATAGAGATGGCAGCCGCAGGCGTATAATACACTGCACACAGAGAAATAAAAATATCCGCCAAATGGGGAGAAATTCTTTCTCATTCTTCGATTTAATTAAGTGCAAACTGCATTTGTGATGCTATGGAATGGTTGCTCGATGGGAAGTATCCCAAATAGGCGTCATGTTTCTTGGGAATTAAGGTAGGGCGGGGGAACACGGCTCTTGTTTACTAATTAATGGCGATATGTATCTTTTTATATGTGTCCCGAAATAGACGGTGAACCGAGTGAGTGGAAAAAAAGATTAACTGAAGCGAAAGTCGGAGAACACACGTTCTGCATTTTGCAATCAAAATAATATTATGACAGAGAACAGATTTCCCCTTATTCTACCTCGCGGATTCAGATTACCGAATAAATCTGAGAATTCGTCCGTTCTCTGGAATATATGATTGTGAAGCGCAGGAGTGTAGATGGGTAATTCACACTGCTACTAACTCTACCTCTTACCAACAAGTCTTACAAGCTTTCTTCATGTGAACTTTAACCGCCCAATAATTTGTAAAACAACATATCCAATATTCCATTCAGCTACTTCAATATATTTTTATTGCGGATTTGTTATAGTGTTATCTTGTATACTCGCTAGCTACAGAGACCGCTAAAAACCACCTGACATGAACCCTTTCGAGAGTTTAACATCGCTTGTTTATGTACAGTTGATAATTACAAATAAAATTCTTATTCAAATGTTCGTCCGTTAATTGTGCAAATTATTTATTATGCACATTATAATAGCAGATATGTTTACATACATACATAGCACTAATATGCTATATTAGGTTAAAAAAAGTTTATTTGCATTAAAAGGATTCTATATTTTGTAATAATAAAAACAAAATCCATTTATTGCAAGCTAATATTATTTCTAATTTCAAGATATTTTTCGGAAGTAATCCCTTTTTATCATTGACGGAAATAAAACTTTATTTTGGTTCAAGTAATATTTTAAAAAGTAATACAACTTTTGCATAGTTTTCTTTTTATATGAATAATTTTGACGGAATATATATAGTGATTATTCCTTTTGATTGATATGACATTTTCATGCAAAGAAAAAGTGCGGTAATATAAAATGCCATGTAAACATAATGTATATTCCTTTAATTAAATTTAATTATAAGCATCACTAATACAATTACGCATCACGTAAATTTAATATATATGTAATTACATCATGTATATTAATTATATCATAATGCAATAAATAGTTTACTCCCAAAATGCGTAATTAACGATGTATAATTTGTCTCTCTGGTAACGTTTTTGTGGGAATAGTTAATATATAGTCAGTAGGTGAGAATGCAAAAGAATTAGATCAATATGAGTGAATTTTGCCTATGTGAATCTTTTCTCCCTATATAAGGTTAAGGTTAGGGAACATTCTGAAAATACACAGAATGAATCCTTGAAAGATGGTGCAAAAAAAAGTATGTAAAGGCTATACAGATAACATGCTATTAACCATCACCTCAAATCATACATGAAGATGCTAGAAATTCATTTTGGCAAAGAAAATAATTTTAATTAGCATCAAAATCTTGGGACGAACAAAACAATAAGTATAGGTACTCAGTACACAAAAGCGCTTTCTTAGATTTCAAATTGTTACTGACAAGTAGTATCATGAATATTTCTCGTTCTATACGGCTGTTGACTCAAGGCTATTAACACATCGACACATTTGATATCAATCAAAAAGATGTTCTAACCTTCTCAGTCACTCATAAGCTAATGACAATTAATTTTATCTGGTCTCAAAGCTGAATTAATATTTTTATTGTCTATTAATATAAAGAAAACGTGATTTATAAAAAGTCATGCATTCATCATATGCTATTTTAATTTTATACAATAAATTTGTCAATTAAATTGAAACTGGAAGTGTACAATGTATAATCTAAGCATTAAAATAATATAATTATATCCTGCATAAATAAATATATATTTAATGAAAATAAAGAAAATAAATGATAAAAGCTGTATATCTGGCATGCGTTTCTATTGGAAAAACTCCCAATTATGCAATACTTTCGAAATAGAACTGAATATATTTTTTTTTCACATTAAAAAAGTGATTATATGTACTACAACCAGTCTTACTTACTCTGTGAAGCCCAATTGACTATTTGTTTTCTTCATGCATACTAACTAATGTAGGGCAATCAAGCAATACTCTAAAATCAGAAATTGAATCATTTTAATTATTTGCTAAACAGACATGTAATAATAACTATATAACTATATATATTTCAATAAATAATATTTTAGTTTGCAAAATATCGATGCATATATGTATAATAATAAAATTTATTATTAATATCAGTTTTCAGACTCAGCTTATTTAGTAATTAATAATTGTTTGGCAAAATTATAAAATATTTTAAAATTAAAACATTATCAGTAAAAACAATATATATATATTACACCAAATTTTGATAAATTAAACGTAGAAAATATAATCGTAAAATTTGGTATTCGTGTATTAATGAAATTTAGTAAAAGTTTATTCATTTTTCATTTAAAAGAGAAAATAAATAATTATCAGATTACTTACAATAAAATTAGAAAATAACCAATTAAATTATAAGTGAATCTTATGGCAAATCATGTATTTTATCATTAATGCTGCCAGTGAATCTAATTAAGTAAAACAATTTCAATTTGTTTTTATTACAAAAATCATATTTAGTAATAAAAAGATTTTTTAAAGATTGGAATGTTTGTGAAAAGGCATATTAATGTATATTTACAGTAATAATGTACTGTTTTCAAACATCAAAAACCAAAAGGCTAATTATATCTTAAAAGTGTGCTTTTATGATGTCATACAACCACAGAGTACAATGCTAATAATTTTTTTAACAATTGAAGAGTAAAATTAATGCAGAGAACTAGTATTTTGAAAATAGAAAATTTCGATAATATATTAAACAACAACAGCTACATCTATAAAAAGCTTGTACGTAAATAAAAGAAAAATATATTTGACATTTGTATATAGTCGAATAATGGCATTAATATTGAAAATATATAAAAAGCATTATTAGTACACATAAAATCGAAAATCGAAATTCGGGATTTAACAAAAATCCTATTACAAATTATTTTTAATGTACATATATCTCGATTCAAAATTTATATTTGTAAACACATAATATTTTACTTAATTTAAACATTCAAATATCGAAAGGTTGTTTATTGACATAGAAACCAAATACTGCATGATATTATGTTTTCACAACTTAAAACAAGTGTTTCATTAAATATACCATCATGTGTTTCATTTTATCAACCTGTTGATAAATCTCGTTAAATTTAATTAAAAATGCATGACACAGTAGATAGTAATTCAGCAAAGCTTCATCAGCACTCTGACAATCAAATATATACAAATTAAATATAAATCCGTATAGGCATATATCAAAACAAAATGGCATATATAATGAAAAGGAAACTTCTTCAGACATTAATTGATTGAAGAGTAAAACACCTGTGATGCACGAAAGTATTAATTTGTAGCTATCATCAGTTGTTTTCAAGATTATTTAGTTGTTGGAGAAGAGCCGCAAAAGAGCCGCAAGTAAATAAAATAAAATAATTATTACTATATAAAGCGGTTTATAGTGTAAGCAAAAAGAATATTAATTCAATTAAGCATATCATTTAAAACATAAACTCAGTTTCTAGTTTGAATATGTAAAATAAAATGAAATAAAATGCAATAAACATAATAGGATTTATACCTACTAAGCATAAATAAAAATATAGGTTATTTACCTATAGTTTTAAAGTTCATGCTTTCTGTTGCGATGACAACAAAAATAATTGTTTATATCAACTGGAAGTTTTATTCAATATGTCTATTTAGTTTCACAAAATGAAAAAACGTCAGTAAGATATTGGAGTACTGATTTTTAAAATTGTTTCTTCATTAATTTACGTATATTATAAGAGTATATAATTCGGACAATTTCAGAATAAAAAAAACTATAAAGAAAGAATAAAGAGAAGGTAACAGAATCAAATTATTTGTCATGTATCTCACTGCAATAGTATTAATTATAGTTTTTAAGGGGTCATCTGGAAAAAGATAAAAGTACAGCAGCTATAGGGTAATCTGGAGAAAGATAAAAGTACAGCAGCTATAAAATAATCACCTGAGAAAGATAAAAGTACAGCAGCTATATCTTCATGCTTTTAATAAGACGGGGTAAATCAAGGTCTACAATGTCAATATTTATCTTTACTGCACTTCGGAAATGATGAAAATTAAGGTATTATGACAAATAATTTAATTATTATTTTATTGTTTTTTTATTTGAAGTTTTGTTTCTTTAACATAAGGAAACGTTAACATGGGACTTGTTATATTCTTTGTGAGTTTTTATAAGTATAGACAAAATATTATTCTAAAATTTATATGTATATTAATATTTTTAAAGTGATCTCCAGGAAATAAATAATTAATCTACTGCTCTACTCATTATTAAAAGTGATTCTTGGTGATTGAAAATGTTATGGAGAGTGACATTTTGATTTATTATGGAATTTTATAGAGATATAAAAATAATACATTTTAGTTATGAAGTTCATCTATCATATTAATTTTTAGAGATGAAATCAACAAATAAAAACTATAGAAATAAAACAATCTCTTTCCGTTATAATTTGTCATTGCTCTTTTCCAAATAAGTATATAATGTTTTCCTGTTTTCCTACACTATATATTTTAAGTTATCATGCTATATGGTACATTATTTATAATTAACAGATGTCAATCTTTCAACAAAAGAGGAAAAAACAAGGAAGTTCATAATTTTCTTATTGTCTATATTTATAAGCGAATACCATATTAAAATATTTACAAAAATTATTATATGTAATATCATAAAATATGACAAGTTGTGTTGCTTTAATTTTTGTATTTATCAAATAAAATGTCAAGCCAAGAAGTAACTTGTCTCGTAAAATGAAAGAAAATATTGACTATGTCAACCATTATATGTTAATCAAAGAAACTTCTGTTTGACATACAATTTAAATAATTTAAGGGAAATACTTTAATTTGTTATAGTCGATTATTATGAGCATGTAACATTAATATTAATTAAATAATTTACTACTTACAAACCTTGACAGTAGTATGATGTAACTTGATATAAATATAGGCGACTTAAACACGTTGATTACCTGCTAGAGTCAAGTGTACAGTGTTATCTATGTTTGTAGATTGCTGCCTTTCTGTCTGGAAGGTCTAAATCGGCTACTAATTTCTAAATTCATTATATTATAGTTTTATTGTATTTAATGAATAATTTTCTTACATATGTAGTGTATTATGAATATAATAGGAGACTTTACTGATTGTAAGTAGTATATAATTGCTATACTTCACATTTATTATGTTTATTTTGTGGTTATTCAAATTTATTTACAAATTTGATACACCTATTGTATAAATATTAAATAACCACAACATTTTCACAACACATACATGTACATATTTATGTCTATACTGCTTCATTTAAATGTCAATTTATTAATCTATTTTATTACTTTATATCAAAATAATTTATAAACCTAATTCGAAACATACGTACTCGTGGAAATATTTTACAGCATATTTATATACAACTATTATATTGTACAAGTATAAAAATAGATTTTGCCAAATGTTATTTTTATTACAAAAAACCAGATAATCAAGTAAAAAATAAGCATGTAAAAGGCAACCATTTAAAAGACTTCAGATGCAGAATGCAGTGAGGGTCAGCATAATTCTCTACTGAAAGAATATTTTGATTTTTCTGGCATCCTTTGGAACATAATACATGAATATACTAATGATAAATACCTATAAAGTTTAAACACCTATGATGTAAACGTTAAAATGTAATAGTTACGTGCCAATTTACTATCAAATATGATTATTTATTGAAATGGAAGAACATCACTCCTGATTAATGACACATTTACATGATAATGAGACGAAATACACACATAATTAGTAAGAAATGCTCCCATTACAAGAGAAGTTATAAAAACTACGAAGAGATCTCAATTTCTCCATAATATATGAACTACCTGTAATCTGATTAGTTCTGCGATTAGTGTCTGAAGAATTATGCATGTAATTGCGAGGCAGACAAAAGTTACTATACGTATGCCACCGTCCACGGAATTAAGATACGAATCTACAAATTATTGATTTTCACATCAATCGATTAATCATAGATGCAGAATTACATTTAGTACATTTTGTGTAAGTTTTGAATGTTTTGAGTGCTAAATGGGGGAGTTTGTTTCCCAGATGTTGAAATGTGCAGCATAGAAATTCCCCATTGAAATGCGATGCGAAGCCTTATCATCGCCAGTATGAAAAATATATGTGTTATTCGAATTGTCAATGTTTAAGAAGGCATCATGCTGTATTAATTTAATCACACGCTTGAGTATTATATTTGTTTTTCTTATAGTTCTATTATGGGTCTTATTTTAATATTACAAATATTAAAAAATTCAACTTGTTAATGGAATATTTTATCAGGGAAATCTATATATCGGGAATGAAACTCGTCGATTTATAATGCATAAAAATCGTACTATAGGTAACTATGTGGAATATATGAGGATTAAGAAAAGAGAAACATATTTTGTGCCAGAAGTCTTTATTTAACAGTTATATAGGTAACATTAAAAGTATAGATGTATACAACATACTAACAAATGCCTTATACACATATTTATACTGAAATGTAAATCTGTCTGTACAAAAACGTATTAAATCTAACCAAGTGTGCAGATAAAATTACTGTATATCTTAGACAAAATATAATATATATGTGTATGTACATCAAGGTGTATTTTAGTTATAAAAAACCAAAGGTTATATACTAAAACAATGCGCAGCTAACCTGTAATTTAATGAATAGACTATCGTTATTTAGGCATTATCACAAACACACACATGTTACTAAAATTGCCCCATCTTAAATTTCCAAATGTCCACAAAAATGTTATGTGGCAATCCTGAACATTAGTACCCGCTATAATATGCCTACAAAGCATAAACTGAACATTAATACCCTTTACACAGACAGCTATCTAGCACAATTTTTTTTACAATTGGCTACTAACTGGGATGTTGTAGGTGACCAAGTTCATTTGTGTACTCGTTTTGTTGCGTAATAATACGTGCTTATGTAAAGTTATATACCTACTTTAATCAATAATATTGCTCCATATTTTTGAATGTAACTCAACTGTATTATTATTAATTTTCTCATAAAAACTGTATTCTAAGCGTGAAGTATGTAACGCTTAATATTGTCAAGCGTTAAGCTTATAGTTATATCTTATATCTGTCGGAAAGTATATTCCATATAAAATATGAAATTTATTCATATTATCTATGATAAATGTCAAAAGTACTTTTTTTAATGAATATTTACTAAGTTATTTCTTTCCAAATTATGACAAATAAGAAGAATATATGTTTAATCAGTTTAATGGAATACATTTGGAATATTATGTTTGCACATTTGAAATAATATATTTACACTGATAATATTATTTTTTGAAATATACATCTAGGTTTATGAATTTCAAAATTTTAATTAAAAAAAAGTGAGCCTAGCATTACTTAACTAAAGAATTATTAAAACCTAAATCATACGTTTTCGGTACAGCATTTGTTCATGTTTCAATTCTTTCAGTATAATTCTTTTTCTTATCTTGTCAAGTATGTCAATCTTATCTCATTGTTCTTAACGCGTACATTTCTTGACATAACTCTGTTGACCCCGAACTGCGATCTAAGCAATACGCGCCGAGGTTGTGATGAACGTTCTGATCTTATTCCCCCTAGCGCGGACGTATTTCCTCTTCAATAGTTAAGCAAAGTCAGAATTAGAAAATTAAGAGGCGAGTTTCGGGATCAATGAGCGGTATTATTAAACAATAATCAGTCACCACTTACAAAAAGTTCTGAGGACACAAGGTAAATGTGCCTTTATCATCGGAATTGGAAATTGTGTTGAGAAAATAAGTAATACAATTATAAGACTAAGAAATTTAAAATAACGTGCTTTAAAATTGTTGATATATTCCGGGTAATGTTCTTCTTTTTTGTTTATAAATTATTTTACTTACATTTATTTGAAAAATACCTATAGACAATAAACCAGTGATACCATGATAGACTTCAACAGGACAAACAGAAGTTACAGTTTCTTTTCTGATATTCGGATAAATTCTTGATAAATGGAGTATGTTAACTATTTTAAATTTTATCCCTAATGTAAGACACATAATGTATCTAACACAAATATAAATTTTTTAAATTTGTGTTTTAACTTTTTTATGCACATCTTTAATGATACTACTAATGAAATCAATCGATTACTTATTGTGTTAAACTATCTATAAATAATGCAGTCATTCAGTCAATAATATAAATTAATGCATAATTACAAAACATCGAATAACATACTAATTTAAGCAAACTTAAAAAAATATTATATTATCAGTAATTCGCCAGATAAATCTTCAATATAAGTATAATTAGGATAAATATACCAATTTGAAAGTTTCTATGCCGACTAATATTTGTTTTTGCTAACTGCTTTCGGAGTGTTTCTGCGTTACACGATGAAAAATATAAAAACACAATTTCATTTTCATAAACGCATATGCAATAAAATTTATTCTTAACAAAAAGTTTGAGCTAATGTAGAATTAATCACTCGCCATGTAATGGCCAAAACTATAGCTTCTGATTCTGAATGTTGCACCAAACATAGTTTATCTTTTGAACTTCAATCAACCGAATGCGTCACTGTAACAGGAAATATCGAATGTCACGAAACCAAAATATTCCGCTCTCAAATGATTTGCGACTTCCCGTCAGTAAACAGTGTTTACCTAGAGTTGGATGAATCTCGTCCCTTTCCTAGACCAGAGGCACCCTGCCCCGCCCATTCGGTAACAATACATGAATTCGAGGAATAGACAAGAGAAAACACATTGAAAGCTTTACCGAAAAATATACTGTGATAATTGTTTTTAGAGATATAAAACAAATTTGGGTAGCCATTTTATCATATTTTCTATATAAATACAAAATATTAGTTAGTAAAAAATGCTGAAATAATTACATTTAGTATTTATAGATTCCAGTTTAGGCTATAATGAAACTGATCCCAATACTATATTGTTAACGAAAATGAATTTCTTTTGAAATTTAAACATATTTTGTGAATGAATTAGAAAGAAAGTATACAATATACCGAAAATTATATAATATGTTTCATATTTTATCTTATATATTTTTAGGGAAAAAATAATAATTTTTATTGTAATTATTCATTTAGCTTAATATCTATATCATAGAGTACACATAGAGAAACGACTATAAGGGCGTTTCTATGGACTCTGATTTAAAAATAAATAAAATCTATATTTTGAGAGTTATAAGTTAACCACAATTACCATGAGTACATAATTCAAATAATAATTAAAAAACGAATAAATATAATTTTATAAATATTGAATAATTAAATATACAATAATAACACGTATTTTTGAAATAAATGACTATTACTGGGATTTTGTTATATTGATGGCCACCATTCATGTCTACCATGGCAAATTTTTTAGCATTGAAAATCCGTTTATGACTGCTGTAATCACTAAAATCTGAAGGTTTAGTTTTTCCAAATGCAAGACTATAGACTATACAGGTAATTTATATATTTTTATAGCCAAAATAACATAACATAATTTTTATATTTTTTGTATATATATTCTTAATAGGTGTTCATCATTTCCATTTGTATATTAATTTGCAAACCAGTATATTATGCACATTTATTGTTATTATAAAGTACTAATATGCTTAGATACACATATATTCACATATAAATCTATTTCAGTTTTCCATGTTTTTATTATTAATAAATAGGAAAGGGAAACTACACCTTACATTAATAAATAGATTGTTACGTTTGATCTATTTAGTTACGCATAAAATAAATATTTATTAACACTATAAACATATAACATAAGCAGGGGTAGACAGACAAGCAGTAATATAAAAATATATATTTTTCGTTTGCGTTTAAATAAAAAATAAATCTACAATTAATAAGAAGATTTTTGACATGTATTATTTTTATGTACATATATTCAAAATATAGGCGTCTTTCTCCATGTATACTCTATGATCTATATTATATATAAATTAATAAATAGCAATAATTGTTAATACCGAATTTTATAAATATTCGCCAGATCTATATAATCAATATTGACAATGTTTGATATCGTCAATATGATTGTAAATATATATACTTAGTAATCAATTAGTCTAGATTAAAATGAAGCATGTACAATTATATACTAGAAGGCTTGATGTGCACAAACGTTTTCATTCACACAGTTTGTATATTAGGGTGTAGCAAAATTAATTTTATTACACTTTAAAATAATTGCTTCCGATAAATTTAGTTATAATATTTCAATCGTTCAATATTGTTTAATTGCTTTATTCAATATATATACAAATTTGCTTTACATATATTCAATAATGCTTTTGTCTACTTAAACTGATAATAATCCAAAATATTATTTCTAGTTTGTCTTTATCGTAAAAAGTTGTAAAATGTAAGAAGGATTATTTGGTCGTACACATATTAATTGGTTTTTATAATAATGTCATGGAAAGAATCATCTGAAAAAGCATGTTTTATGAAATGTATATAATAGGAAAAATATAATGGAAGTAGTCATGTGTTATATTTTACTGGCAGATATTATTGTGAATATTTATATATAACTAAAAATTGTTACGTACATACTTCTCAAATAATGTAATACATTTTTTCCGTGCAATAATTTTTAACTATAAAAAAGTTTTTATTTAAATATATATAAATAAAAATGTGTGACATAAAATATTTATTAATGATTTTTCTACAAAAATGTTTGATTATTATTTTTTGACAAGATTACAATTGAAAAAAGTATGTATTTGAAATTTTAAGCGGAAATTGTTGATTAGAATTAATCCCCAATATCTAAAAAAATATTATGTAGATCTTCAATATATAATGTAAATTCCTTTCATGGAGTACTTCTTGCGTCATGGTAACTTCATTTTGTTAAAATGTTTAAAATAATTGTAATCTGAGAGTATCCATAAATATCTCAGTAGCTCAAGACTCTTTCCTTATATTTTTCAATATTGAGTTAATAATACTGCAGTCACCCTAATCTATTGACGATGATTGGAAAGATAAAATTACTTATCTAGATTTTGTTTTATTTGATAGGAACAGTAAAAAAAGGAGTCAAAATCGATCAATGAATCTGGGAGTGGGTCGTTTTCTAACTAATTAGCCGAACGGACAGATGTAATTAGCAGAGGAGGCTTTGATTCCTTTCTGGTTTCTTCGCTCTTAGCAACGTCATCTTTAAGTCTCGGAACAAAGATTCCTCTTCAGAGGGCCAACAAAGACTTTTCAACTTTTAGAAAAAATAGTAATTGATGATAATTGAGTCTTTATACTTTGAAATCGCTAATTCATACATCCGGTGAATATCGCTAGCTTTGCGCACTGATTTTTTTAATAAAGCAAAATTGATGTTAAGAAAAGCAATTTTTGAGACTGTATATTATTTATATCAAAACTAAGTTTTTTTACTATAATATAATATTTTAAATGGTATTTATTATAAACTAAATATAACCTTCTTGTGCTAATTTCATAAGTATTATGATTATGATTATTTACACCGGATGAAAAGGGAATTTTATATGTACTCTCTACAGACTGTGAAATATAGATATATTTAATATATGATACATACATAGATTGAATGAATATTTTCACCGATTTAGTACGTAAAACTATTAAGAACAATTTACACGTATAAAACTACAGTTAAAGACTCGATAGTAAACATAATTAACTATAAAAAGATAGACAATCAAAAGAAAGGTATCTAACAGTTCGAAATATATTATTTCTTACTTTTGAGAGACTAATGTAATTATATACTTACGTTCATTATTCATACGTCAAAATCGATGAAGTAATACATGCATAAATGAATTTATTCTAAGTGCCATTTTTTCTTCCTAATTTGGAATAAATTATCTGTGTGTATGAAGATTGGCAAACTGCCTGAGAAGTTCTATTTTGTTTCAGTTTACTAAGCGCAAAACCAAAGTTAATGATTTCACTTTAAATTTTTATATACATACATGTGTCTAAATAGTAATAACATATTAAAATAAAACTCTAGTGAGTGTGATACATTGTTGCAAAATCTTTAGTATATTTTCACTGCAAATTCACTTCTTTTCTAAATTAACATTATTAAAGAGCGAGTGAAAAAACTTTATATAATTAAGCAGAAGTTATAAACTGAGCTATTTTCATTCAAGAATTCCTTTTCCTCCTACTCAGTTGCGTGGTTTCATTGAAACGGAAGAGAATTAATTGCGAGGAGATGGCATCATTAATGGCTGAAAAAAAAGTTGACCATACCGTGACCTACACATTACAACTTGATGGAGGGTGATCTAGGTATAACTGAGTAGAGATATATGTATGTATGGATGTATTCTCAGATAATTGCAGACACGTGCTTCTACGTTGATGACGCAGCTGGTTAAAGTAAGTCAGTGAGACCAGATTTACGTTTCTCTCAATTCTCTAGCAAAACGCTATAAGGGAATCGCTCGATTTTTTTCTACGATAAAAGCCCCTCTCCTAATTCACAGAGGAACTGCTTCAAAGCTGATAAGCACAGAGCTCTGTACGCGGCGTCATTAGTTCAATATGTTTATGTTTAGTGATTAGTTATATTTTATCCCTATATTTCATTTCCGTCGATATTTTTGTTTGTGTGTTCAATTATTTGTAGAACATATACTTCTGTAGATTGGTCATGAGCCTTTCATGATAAAAATCAATTTCAAGTAAATGACTTTTATCTGATTCTGATAATTTTTACTTATAATATGAAGAATTGATAATAATTCAATACTTTATATAGCTGAGTGAATAGTTCCTCTTATATTAATTGAAATTTATATTAGTAGTAGGGAAGGTAGATCCCAAGAACAAAGACCCCCCCTCACGTCCAATCAGGATCGAGCAAGTCTCCAACCAATGAAACGTCGCAAGGGCATATAAGGAACGTGCGAGTTTGTTTT